>JAQQSK010009013.1:0-13261 GCA_028658325.1 Potorous gilbertii | reverse complement strand
GAGGGAGAAAGAGGAGAGCTGAGGAAAAAAAACATGAAGTTTACTCTCATCATATTCGACTGAAGGAAGCAATAAAATGCACACACATTTTGGTATGAAAACCTATCTTATAATACAGGAAAGTGGGGCGAAGGAGATAAGCAGGGTGGGGGGGATGATGGAAGGGAGGGCAATGGGAGGAGGGAGCAATTTGAAGTCAACACTCTTGGGGAGGGACAGGATCAAAAAAGAGAATAGCAACAATGGGAGGCAGGATAAAATGGAGGGAAATGTAGTTAGTCTTACACAACACGATTATTATGGAAGTCATTTGCAAAACTACACAGATATGGCCTATGTTGAATTGCCTGCCTTCCCAAAGGGAATGTATGGAGAGGGAGGGATTGGGAAAAGTTTGAACTCAAAGTTTTAGGAATAGCTGTTGAGTATTATTCTTGCTACTAGGAAATAATAAATACAGGTAATGGAAAATAGAAAGTTATCTGTCCCTACAAGACAAAAGAGAAGATGTGGTAAGGGAAGGGAGGGCTGAAAGAAGAGAGGGCAGATTGGTGATATGGGTAATTAGAATGTTCAGTGTATTGGGGAGCGGGGAGGGGAAAAATGGGGAGAAAATTTTGGAACCCCAAATCTTGTGAAAATGAATGTAAAGAGTTAAATAAATTTATTTAAAAAAAAAAGTAATTACTTTGTCCAACTCTATGCCCGCAAATTCCATAATCTTAGCGACATGGATGAATATTTTAAAAATTCCAAATTGCCCAGATTAACAGAAGAGGAAGTTGAATATATAAACAACCCTACTGCAGAAAACGAAATTGAACAAGCCATCAATGAACTCCCTAGGAAAATATCTCCAGGACCAGATGGATTCAGAAGTGAATTCTATCAAACCTTTAAAGAACAGTTAATTCCAATACTTTATAGACCGTTTTTGAAAATTGGGGAAGAAGGAGTCCTCCCAAATTGTTTCTATGATACAAATATAGTTTTGACACCCAAACCAAGAAGAGACAAAACAGAGAAAGGAAATTATAAGACAATTTCTCTAATGAGTACAGACGCAAAAATTTTAAATAGATTTTTAGCGAAACGAATACAGCATCTTATCAAGAGAATAACACGGTAGGATCAGGTAGGTTTCATACCAGGAATGCAGGCCTGGTGCAATATTAGCAAAACCATTAGCATTATTGATCATATCAACAACAATACTAACAAAAACCACATGAATATCTCAATAGATGCAGAAAAACTTTAGACAAAAGACAACACCCATTCCTCTTAAAAACGCTGGAGAACATAGGAATAAAGGGAACTTTCCATAAAATAATAAGCAGTATCTACCTAAAACCGTCAGCAAACATTATATGAAATCGGGATAAGCGAGATGCATTTCCAATAAGGTCAGGTGTGAAACACGGATGCCCACTATCACCGCTATTATTCAGTATGGTACTAGAAATTTTAGAGGTAGCAATTAGACAAGATAAATAAATTGAAGGAATAAAAATAGCCAAAGAGGGAACTAAGTTATCCCTCTTTGCTTATGATATGATGATATACTTAGAGAACCCCAGAGATTCAAGTAAAAAAGCACTTGAAGTAATAAACAACTTTGGCAATGTTGCAGGTTACAAAATAGACCCCCCACAAATCTTCTGCATTCCTATATATTAGCAACAAAGTTCAACAGCAAGAAATAGAAAGAGAAATCCCATTTAAAGCTACAGTAGAAACTATAAAATACTTAGGAGTTTACCTGCCAAAACAAACTCAGGGATTATATGAACACAATTACAAGACACATTTTGGGTGGGGGGTATATGATTTAGGTAAAAAGATTGATATCAGGAACAAGCTGGAGAAGCAAGGAATAGTGTATTTATCAGATTTATGGAGAAGGGAAGAATTTTTTTTCTAAAGAAACGATTGAAAGCATTATGAAATGCAAGATGGATAATTTTGATTACTTTAAACTGAAAAGGTTTTGCACAATGAACCTCAATGCATCCAAAATTCGGAGGGATGTAGTAAATTGGGAAAAAAATTTATGCCTAAGCTCGGGGATAAAGGCCTCATTTCTAGAATACATATAGAACTGACTCAAGTATATAACTATACAAGTCATTCCCCAATTGATGAATGGTCAAAGGATATGAACAGGCAATTTTCAGGGGAAGAAATTAAAGATATCTATAATCATATGAAAAAGTGCTCTAAATCACTACTGATTAGAGAGATGCAAATCAAAACAACTCTGAGGTACCACATCACACCTATAAGATTGGCAAACATGTCAGAACAAGAAAATGATAAATGATAGAGAGGATGTGGGAGAGTTGGAACACTAATTCATTGCTGGTGGAGCTGTGAGCTCATCCAACCATTCTGGAGTTCGGTTTGGAACTATGCCCAAAGGGCTACAAAAATGTGTATACCCTTTGACCCAGCAATATCGCTACTAGGACTGTAACCCCAAGAGATTATAAAAGTGGGAAATGGTCCCACATGTACAAAAATATTTATAGCAGCAATCCTTGTGGTAGCCACGAACTGGAAATGAAGAAGATGCCCATCAATTGGGGAATGCCTTAATAAATTATGGTGTATGAATGTAATGGAGCACTATTGTGCCATAAGAAATGATGAACAAGAAGACTTCAGGGAGGCCTGGAAGGACTTATATGATCTGATGCTGAGCGAAAGGAGCAGAACCAGGAAAACTTTGTGCACAGCAATGACCACAGTGTGCGAGAGTTTTTTCTGGTAGACTTGGAACTTTGCAATAACACAAGCACTTACGGAAAAAAAAAAATTCCAATGACGCTTTTCTAAGGCAAAATGCCTTCCACAGTCAGAGAAAGAAATATGGAAGTCATTCGCAGAATGTAGCAGATCGTGTTTATGTGTGTGTGTGGGGGGGTTAGAGTACTCTGTTTTGATTTGTTATATAATTTCTTCCATTTATTTTAATGAGACTACATAGCATGACTATAGTGAAAATGTGCTCAATAGGAAAGTATATGTAGAATTTTTACAGAATTTTATGCTGTCATGAGTTGGGAAGGGGATAGTGGAAGGAAGGTGTGGTGGGGATAAAATCTTAATTTTTAGAAAGTGATCGTAGAACATTTAAAAATAAATAAATAAATTTTTTTTTAAAAAAGAAATTATCATGGAAAACCACTCTGAAGTTCTAGAACCAAAGGATAAAATAGATTTTGAAAGGGTACTCCAATTGCCTCCTAAAAGACATCCCCAATGGAAAATATTAGGAACATTGTGGCCAAGTCTCAGTGATCCCCTGTCAAGGAGAAAATACTGCAAACAGCCAGCCAGAAAGAAACAATTCGGGTATTATGCAAACACAATTAAGGCAACACAAAATCTAGCAGCTAGTACATTAAAGGACTATAGGGCTTGGAATATGATATTCCAGAGGTCAAAGGAGATAATATTAAAACCAAGAATCACCTACACAGCAAAACTGAATATTATCCTTCAAGGTAAAAATAGTCACTCAAGGAAATGGAACACGTTCAAGTATACTTTTATTTTGTTGCTATATTGTTTTTAATTAATTAATGAATTAATTTTTAGTTCTCAACATTCACTTCCACAAGATTTTATGTACCGAATTTTCTCCCCAGTTTTCCCCTCCATGCAATTGAAGAAATTGTGCATTCTGACTACCCTTTCCTGCAATATGCCCTCCCTTCTATCACACTCATCCATTCTCTCATATCCCCTTCCCTTTTATTTTCTTGTAGATAGAATAGATTTCTTTACTCCATTGATGCCTGCTTTATTTCCCAATTGCATATGAAAACAAATTTTACCATTTACATTTAAAACTTTGAGTCCTAACTTCTCTCCTTTCCTCCATCCCCACCCATCCCCCTGAGAAGGCTACCAATTTAACATTAGGTTGTCCATCTATAGTCATGCACAACACTTCCATAAGTCATGTTGTGAAAGACTAACCATATTTCCATCCACCCCCTCCTAACCTCCATTTAATCTATTCTCTCTTTTGACCGTGTCCCTCCTCAAATGTGTTTACTTCTAATTACCCCTCCTGCTATTTGTCCTCCCTTCTATCCTCCACACTGTGATTATACTTTCCCCCCTTACTTTCCTTCACTGTAAGATAGATATTTATACCAAATTGAGTGTGCATGTTATTCCATACTTAGGCTAAATCCAATGATGTAAGGTTCATTCTTTTCCTCACATTTCCCCCCTCAGGTCTCCTCCACCGAAAGAGATTTCTCTTGCCACTTTTATGTAAGAAATAATTTATCCCATTCTATTTCTCACTTTCTGCTTCTCCCTAAGTATTCCATTCTCACTCCTTAATTTTATGTTTAGATTTCATCCTTTCCTATTCAACTCACCCCGCACCCCATATCTATATGTATATAATCCCTCCAACTACCCCAATACTGAGAAAAGTCTCATGAGTTCCAAATACTTGAAAGTCTTCTATTACATGGAATGATCGTTATTTCCCCTGAAGTGTTATTCTCAGTTTTGAAGGGTAGTTGATTCTTGGTTTCAATCCTATACCCTTTTACCTTTGGAGTATCTTTTTTCCAAACCCTATGATCTCTTAATATACAAACTGCTACATCTTGTGTAATCCTGACTGTGTTTCCACAGTACTCAAACTGCTTCTTTCTGGTTGCTTGCAATATTTCTCCACCTAGGAAATCTTGAATTTGACTAAAATATTCCTAGGAGTTTTCCCTTGGGGATTTCTTTCAGGAATCGATTGGTGGATTCTTTCAATACCTGTTTTACCCTCTGGTTCAGGGCAGTTTTCCTTGATAATTTCTTGAAAGAAGACATCTAGACTCTTTTATATCAAGGCTTTATGGTAGTCCCATAATTTCCTTGTTGTCTCTCCTGGATCTGTTTTCCAGGCCAGTTGTTTTGTCAATGACGTATTTTACATTATCGTCGGTTTTTTTATTCTTTCAGGTTTGATTTTATAATTTCTTAATATCTCTTGAAATTATCAACTTAGATTGGCTCCATTATAATTTTTAAGGGATTATATTCTTCAATGAGCTTTTGGACCGCCTTTTCCATCTGGAAAAATTCTGATTTTTAAGGAAATCTTCTCCTCATTGTCTTTTTGGACCTCTTTTCATGTTCAGGTAAATGTATTTTAAAGTTGCGATTTTCTTCAGTATTTTTTTTTTGTTTTCTTTAGATAGATGTTGACTCGTTTTTCATGTTTTTCTTGCATCATTTTCATTTCACTTCTCAATTTTTCCTGTACTGATGTTACTTGATTTTCATAATCCTTTTTGAGTTCTTTCATTGACTGAGGTCATTTCATATTTTTCTTTGAGACTTTGGGGAAGTGGAGCCTTGACCTTGTTATCTTCCTCTGTTTGTAGGCTTTGGTCTTCCTCTCCTTGTATACTTTGATTTTTGTCCCCAAGGACTTATGAAAACACTTTTTCACCATGAAAGCAAACTTCTATAGTATTATTTTCCCCCTCTTTGATTATTTTCACAATCACTTGCTTGACTTTTGAAGTGAAAGGTATTTTGCCCCAAGTTTAAGAGTTTTTTTTTTTGTGGCTCTTTTCACATATATCTCTAGAGACTTATAAATTCTTAATTCCTCCAATGTGACGTGATAAAAGGATATGGATTTACTCCTTTCCTGGCCTGTGCTCTGATCTGTCAGCCACCATAAACTCTCTTTTTTGCTCTGAAACTGTGATTAGAATTCCTTCTCCACAACCCCCTCAAGTTCTGCACACCAGCACTCTTCCTTGCCTGGCAACCACCACCCAAGACTGGGACCCAGGTAAGCTGCACAATTCCCCCATAAGCTTTAGGCTAAGAGTTCCAGAAGCATTGGCTGCTACACACTGGCTGTCACCACCCTGGATCTGGGGCTGGGTTCAGATCACATTCCTCTCACTCAGGTGAGAAACATTTGCCACTGAGTTTTGAAGCTGTCTTTGATATTTGTATGTTGAGAATATTGGGAACAGTTACAGTTCGTAGTGATTCAGCACCCTGAGGCCTGCTCCAGTCACGTTTGTGCAGGCATGGCCTATGCTTCCCTGTGCTTTGCTGAACCTGGTGCAATAGACCTTTCCTGTCCACTTTCCATATTGTCTTGGGCTGAAAATCTGTTTCACTCTATTATTTTTTGGCTGCTGCTGCTGCTTTAGAATTTGTTTAGTATAATTTTTACAGGCATTTTGAGGGGTGTGGTGGGAGAGTTGAAGCAGGTCCCTGCTTCTATCCCGCCATTTTTGCCCTGCTCCCTATCCATTTTATCTTATCATTCTAGAAATGGAAAAAAAATAATGCTGATTTAGTTTGAGTAAGGATTGAGCCCTGTGTTTGAAATGTGGCATTAATAGCAATATGTAAATCGGTATATACATGTATACATATACCCATATCTATATACATATATAAATTTATATGTGCGTGTGCCTGGTGAGTCATCTGTGATCCTGTGATTCACTTATATAAACCTCAGTTTATTCATTTAAATTTGAAGTAAAATTGAAGTCCACATACTCATTCTACAAATGTAATAAGTTTTATTATTGAAGTGCTTTTTAAATGTTTAAATGTGATAAAATGTGAGCTGCTACTAACACAAGATCATATTACATAATCCTAATAGAAAATTCACAGAATGCTCGTTTTCTTTAGCTACTATTTAAATAACTCAAATCTCTGCGTGTTTCTGAGTAAGTCCATGCTAATTAGATGATTCTTAATACACTGAAGTGAAAATCATTTAAAAATAAAGATTATAACCCTCTTGTGGTTCACATTTGGATTTGATTCATATAGAGCTAACAGATAATTCATGGAGCACACATAATTTGTTTGCAGTTGGTATTCGGTAGTAATCTCTGCTTTAAATTATTGGCAGAGAAAAGCTATTGGACATTAGTCATTTCACACAGTTTACAACATAATGATTGCAACGTAATCTAAAAGACACTGTCATATGTTGACAAGAATGTAGTGGTGTGCACTTATCTTCAATGGAAAAATGTGCTGAAAAGTGAAATCAATGTCAAGTGTGGTCATTGGGTCAAAATTGGCAAAATCTGCTATGAAGTGACCCAACAACCCTTTTCTACTGTTCAAGCAGCTAGTGAATCATCTGTGACAAGTCTAATTAAAATAATCTGATCTCTCTAAATCAGATACTAAGCAGATGGTAGATATAAAGATGTGCTGAACCACCCATAAATAATCAATACAGCAAAAAAAAAAAGCATGGGGAAAGAGACAGTCCCAACAGGTTTTATAGATCACACGCATTTATTAAATTGGGATATAATATTAGCATTAGACTTTTAAAAATACATTTCAAGATGTACAGCATTATCTTTGGAAACTGACCAATGAGTGACTATAAAGAAAATCCATAAAAAGTTGCTGAGACTTACTTCACAATTATGTACTGGGCAAGGGCATAAAAAGAGAAGTGTGTAAATGGGATACACAGTTGCAGGGAGACATGGAGACATAGGGATTCATATTCCTTATGAGCTGTGAATTGAGAACAAAAATTTGACAGTATCATTTCTCATCATAAAGCCAATAGCCACTGTCATTGCATAATCTGTTTCTAGCCCCGTGCTGCACTTTCCACCAAAACTGAATTTGCCTGCCACACTGACTTTAAAATGTTACAGGAAAATCTCTCCAATAGTTCTCCACCGCAAAGAACATAATGATGAGGAACTCAGTACCCCTGAACATACTGCCTTTTTTTCTCAAAGTATATGCAACCAGAATATATTGTTCCCCTCTATTTGCAACATTAAAACTTAAGTCATGTGTGAAACTCTATTCCCAGTTGTGCCCAATAGGTATATAATAGGCACCCATGTTGACTATAAAATACGAGTACCCTGGACCTTAATATAGAATATACAAAGTTGTCAACACCATCTTTTTATATATCTAGATTCTTCCATCATGGATATCAAAAGGTAATATGATTTCAATGTCAAGAGCAAAAAATATTCATTCCAGAGGAGATAAACTTTAGATTTTTATCAAAATCATGCCTTCACATTATGGGCATAATTGTAACGAGCTAACAGTTCTAGCTAGAACAGTGGAACAACATGCTTCAAGAGTGATGCTGACCACTTAAATTTCTTTCTTTCTTTCTTTTTTGATTTTCTCCAAAATGCCTCTTAAAGATACATGTGTGTATATACAAACATACCTAATACATGCATACACACATGTGCGGATGTACATTTATACATGTACACATATACATATACAAGTACATGAATGTTTGTGAATATCTATGCATGGACCTATATGCACATATACATATATACACGCAAATTTATAAACACATATCATGTAGGAAACTAGATGAAGACTTTGTTAGATATTTCTCACAGTTTAATTCATCAATTAACCCTCCAACAAAGTCTTAGTTGGATGCTTCACCAAGACAACAGTATGAATGCTGCTAGTAGTGAATATTTGGTTTCCAATGTAGAATTTCCATGTTCAGAGTTATTTATGGAATTAAATTTATAAAGAAGTTTAGTTTTGAATTCCTTTCTTTTATGAAGAAAAGACATCCTCACTGTAACTATGTACAGGAAAAGGAAAATGATTTTTCCCTTTTTTGAAGGTAAAATATTACAGTACTTATAAACTACACCTTAACCAGTCATAGTTCCTTACCTATTTTCTTTTCACTACTAAGGATCACTCTTAGGTTACTCTAAATCAGAATAGAATATAAAAGCACTTGGGGAATGATATTTAATTTTGTGTTGAAGAAAACAGTGATGAATGATGAAATTGAATTTTAGAACAAGTCATAGAAGAATACAGAAAAAGAAATTTTCCTTCCATTTAGACTTAAAATGAGTTGATTTGTTTGTGTTTTGTGGCACCAAAATCATTTTACAAAATCTCTTTAACATTCTTAATAATTGCAAAGAGATTTTTTTAAATGAAAAATAACTTCAACCGCATATATGTCTTGTTCTGCCCTGATATTGCATTTAGTTTAAGCACAGCAATTTCTCTCATTTGAAAGATCATCATGGATTAACAACTTTTGAATCGGAAGGCAAATTGATAATCAAGGACACCAGTTTTGAGGCCAAAGAAAAAAGTTTTTAATTTTCTGTATTTTGAGCTTAAAAACACAATACAAACTGTATTATGATTTATTAAAATAGGATATGGAAAATAATCATTTATTGTCATTTCATTAAATAGCTAATTTTTGTCGGCCAGTTTGAGGAAGAACTCAGTACAATGTTGTAAAATATTTTAAACTACTATGAATGCAGAAAACTGGTGAGTTCTTCCTCTAGGTTCAGAAACTCTGATTTAGAAAGTATAAACCATAAATTCCCTCTTTATTTTCATTCTTCATCTCTTGGCTATATTCCAGTAAAATAAACCTTTCCTAGATCATCTTAGAATCTACCTTACCTATTAGGAATACTCAATAAGCACTATTTATTTTACTATTCCTTATCAACCTTGGTAGGGATAGGTCATTATGCATCTGATCAAGTGTACTAACTTTGCCTATGTTTCTAAGTTTCGTGGAGTGAATATTCCAGAAAAGAAGGTTTATTTGTTGTTGTTGTTTTGTGAAGAGTGTTTAATTATGTACAAACATGTATATAAATACCTGTGAAGAAATACAAAATTGCTTAAGTCAAACATGTTGTGAATGTGTTAAGATTTTAAGTTCTTTATTTAACTAACATATTATAGACACCAAAAGGTCCTAAAGAAGTGAGGTTCCATTACATTATAACGAAGTATAAAGTAGAGTCCGTAAAAAAATTCCTTAGAATAAACTCATCTGTTATCGTGAGCTGTAGTATATGATACATTCGAGCCTTTGAGAGAGATCTGTGTTGTAGCTGGCTTCTGTAATTAAAGAAACAATGGATGTGAGAACAAAGAGCTAGGTTGCCAGGTGATACTTGAAAGTGCTTGAGGGACTGAAGCAAGAGGACAGAGTAGAAGCAGGAAACTGCAGGAGTTCTCGTCTCAAACCCCTCAAGAAAAAACTATTAAAAGTAACTCTAAATCAACTCTAGAGCAATACAAGCCACCAAATGACTGACTGAAGCAAGTATCCAGCCCAGGACAACTTGGAAGGTTAACAGGAGGGGTATATTGCACAGGGATGGGAGTAGAGAGTAGCTTGGCTTGAGCTGTGCCAGCATGGATGGAGCTGCAGGAGGACTCAAGAGACTGAATAACTTGAGCTGCTTCTTTCTTAAGGGATTGAATGGCTTGTAATAAATTATTCCAGAGGTCAAAGGAGCTAGTATAAAGAGCAA
This sequence comes from Potorous gilbertii, assembly GCA_028658325.1. Taxonomy (NCBI): domain Eukaryota; kingdom Metazoa; phylum Chordata; class Mammalia; order Diprotodontia; family Potoroidae; genus Potorous; species Potorous gilbertii. The sequence continues at coordinate 2,906 of JAQQSK010009013.1, read as the reverse complement.
GAATTATCTACCTAGCAAAACTTAATATAGTACTTCAGGGAAAAACATGGAATTTCAATGAAATAAAGACCTCCAAGAACTCTTCTTGAAGACCAGAACTGAATAGAAAATTTGACTTTCAAATACAAGAATCAAGAGAAATATGAAAAGGTAAATAGAAAAGAGAAACCATAAGGGACTCACTACAGTTTAACTCTTTCTATTTCTGCATGAAAAGATAATATTTGTTACTCATGAGACTTTTCTCCGTATTAATGAAATTAGAGGGAATTTATGTGTATATGCATGTGTATACTCAATAAACATATATATGTATATCCTGTGTGTATATGGATATGCACACATATATATTTGTATATGCATGCATGTGTACATATGTACACACGTATAGACACACACATATACAGACACATATATATGTGTGTGTATGTATGCATGTATATGGTTATGTGTATAAGCATATACATATGCTTGTGTGTATGTGTATGCATATGCATCTCTATATGATGTATAGATAGAGGGTTCAGGGTGAGCAAAATATGAAAGGAAGATACCTACAAAATAAAGTGAAATATTAGGAGAAACAAACTAGGAGAAAATGAAATGGAGAGGTACAATGAAGTAAAGTATCTCACATAAAAGAGAAAAGAAAAAGCTTTTACAACGAAAAGGAAGAGGGGAGAGGTGAGAGCAAATAAATGATCCTTACACTCATTTCATTTTGCTTAAGGAGGGAATAACACACATTCAGTTGGGTATGGAAATCTATCTTACCTTACAGAAAGATGGGGCAAAGGGGATCGGAGAAGGAAGAAATAGAAGGGAAGGCAGAATGGGAGAAGGGATAATCAGAAGCAAACACTATTGAAGGGAGAAAATGAAATAAATGGACGGCAGGACAGGGTAGAGGGAAATGTAGTTAGACTTTCACAATAAGACTATCATAGACGTTTTTTGCATGTCTATACATGTATGACTTATTTTGTGGGGAGAGAGGAAGGGAGAGAATGGGGGACTCAAAACTTTAAAATGAATGTTAAAAATTGTTTTTGCATGCAACCAGGAAATAGGTGGTATAGAAATCTATCTTGCCCTACAAGAAAACAGAGGTGAAGAGGATGGGAGGATTGGGGTGATACAAGAGAGGACAGGCTGAAGAAAGGAATGGTTGAGAAGAATGCTGTCCTAGAGTGACGGGGGAGAGATGGGGAGAAATTTGGAATTTAAACTCTTCTGGAAGTGAATGTTGAAAACTGAAAATACATATATTCTTAAAAAATATAAAAACACAGCAGAGTAGAAAGGTTCACATATGCTAGCTCCAAACCCACAGCCCATGGATCTCTTCTAAAAAACTCCCAACAAATTCTGGAGAAGTGGAAGTCTCACAGAAACAGAATGAAGATTTCCATTCCAGAGAGCCCTGAAAAACCGATCCCAAAGGTCCATCACACAATGGACGAGAGAGGAGCCCAGCCCTTCCCTGGCCGCGCGGCAAAGAGAGGAGCAGATCACAAAGAGGGGATCAGATCGGGGCAAGATTCAGGGATGGAATCTCTAGCGGCTGCGAAGGTCTCTCCACCCACAGGCACACAGTTCAGTAGAGAGACTTCTGGGCTGGCCAACAGGGGAGCAGGGTATCTCCATAACACAGGAACCCTCGGGAAGCAGTAGCAGAAGCAGTGGTGGCCAGAGGCTCCCAGAGCAGGCAGGAGCTTGGCAGGAGCTCTATTACTTAATATCTCCAAATAAATCCCCGAGGGAACTGAGCCTGGGAGGCGGCCCTGCCCTCACCTGAGAACCTGATTTAATCTTAACCCGAATAGAAGTCCCGGCACGCTGAAAGCCCTCAGGCTGGGGAGCAGCATTTGAATCTCAGACCCCAAGCACAAGCCGGGGAGATTTGGGCTGGGGTGGAGAGGAATCTCAGAAGTCAAGTAACTGGCTGGGAAAGTGCCCAGAAAAAGGGAAAAAAATAAGACCATAGAAGGTTACTTTCTTGGAAACCAGATGATTCCCCTCTTCCTTTCTGATGAAAAAGAACAATTTTTACCATCAGGGAAAGAAAGAGGAGTCAAGGCCTATGTATTCCAAACATCTGAAATAGATATCCAATGGGATTAGGCCATAGAAGAGCTCAAAAAGGATTTTGAAAACCAAGTTAGACAAGTGGAGGAAAAACTGGGAAGAGAAATGAGAGAGATGCAAGAAAAGCAGGACAAATGGGTCAATACTTCGATAAAGGAGACCCCAAAAAAAATGCTGAAGAAAATAACACCTTGAAAAATAGACTAACTGAACTGGCAAAAGAGGTTCAAAAAGTGAAGAGGAGAAGAATACTTTCAAAAGCAGAATTAGCCAAGTGGAAAAAGAGGTTCAAAAGCTCACTGAAGAAAATAGTTCTCTCAAAATTAGAATGGAACAGATGGAGGCTAATGACTTCTTGAGAAACCAAGAAATCACAAAACAAAACCAAAAGAATGAAAAAATGGAAGAGAATGTGAAATATCTCATTGGAAAAACAACTGACCTGGAAAATAGATCCAGGAGAGACAATTTAAAAATTATGGGGCTACCTGAAAGCCATGATCAAAAAAAGAGCCTAGACATCATCTATCATGAAATGATCAAGGAAAACTGCCCTGACATGCTAGAACCAGAGGACAAAATAAGTATTCAAGGAATCCACCAATCACCACCTGAAAGAGATCCAAAAAGAGAAACTCCTAGGAACATTGTGGCCAAATTCCAGAGTTCCCAGGTCAAGGAGAAAATATTGCAAGCAGCTAGAAAGAAACAATTCCAGTATTGTGGAAATACAATCAGGATAACACAAGATCTAGCAGCTTCTACATTAAGGGATTGAAGGGAGTGGAATAGGATATTCCAGAAGTCAAAGGAACTAG
>JAQQSK010009012.1:0-13261 GCA_028658325.1 Potorous gilbertii | reverse complement strand
ATATTTAACTAGGAAGAATATCCAAGCTTGCCAGTTATCACTTGTATGCAACCCAGCTGCCTATCCACATGGATCTGAAACCATTTGTTAATTCACTGAGCAGAAATGAGAGGCAGCTAGGTGGTGCAGTGGATAGAGCACCAGTGCAGGAGTCAGGAGGACCTGTGTTCAAATCTCACCTCACCTCTGACCCTTGACACTCACTGGCTGTGTGACCTTGGGCAAGTCCCTTAACCCCAATTGCGTCATCCTGGGTCATCTCCAGTCATCCTGATCAATATCTGGTTGCTGGATTCAGATGGCTCTGGAAGAGAAGTGGGGCTGGTGACCTGCACAGCCCTCCCTCACTCAAAACAAAGTCAAAAGCAAGTCATGTCATTATTTCTCTGATAGTATGGTGTTCTTCAGCAACGAAGGACGAACATACACATTCCCCTATATCATGTAAATCCCTAAGAAAGTACTGGGTGTTTTAATGTAAGATACCAAAGGTCACGCCAATAGAGAACCCCTATGAGTTACCGACTATATGTTACAAGTTAAATGATGTGTGTATTTCTGACAAGGAGTACTGAGGGAAGGAAGAAGCATAACTTTAGAATATGAGGTTCTTCCCAGGAATGCCAGCCCTGAAAAGAACATCAAAGTTGGGGGTCACGGACAACCTGAAAGTACGAACTCCTTTTTACCTTAAGCTATATCCATTTTCACTTCTTCAGTCTTCCGGCACTCAGGCATGGTTCCCTCATGACACTGCATCTCTGGCTGCCCCATCCTCTACTGGTTGTACTTTAATTTATTATTACCATATTGGTCACAATGTGGGGTTTGGGGTTCTCTGTGCAACCCTGTGTTACCTCCAGACTCTCCCTCCCTCTACCTCCTTCAATATATAACCTCTCAGCATGACTATAGTGAAAATATGCTCAATAGGAAAGTATCTGTAGAACCTATACAGAATTGTATGCTGTCATGGGGAGGGAGGGGAGTAGCGGGGGAAGGTGTGGGGGGGATAAAATCTTAATTTTAAAGAAGTGATTGTAGAACATTTATAAATAAATAAAATAAAATAAATAAAAAAAAATATATAATTTCTCCTCCTTTCAGGGTTCACCTATCCAAAGCAATGAATCAAGATTTTAGTAGCCATTATCTATCATCCCCGGGACATTTTCCATCTTTCCTCAATGAGTTCAGGACCCAGGTAACTGTCTTTCTACCTCAAATGCTAGTGTTTATTCTAAGAGATTTCTAATATACATATCAACATGGAGAAGCAGCTGCTGCTGTGGCTTGAGGGTCAGGGCCTGGGAAGGACAGGCCTGGTGAGAATGAGTGGGTGGTGAAGGCCCAACGCAGGCCAGCGTGAGTCCTTAAGGTGATGAAACATCCTGGTCAGGGGACTCAGGTTCCACTCAGAATCTAAAAGAGGCTGCGCTGTGACGTCACGGACGTCACGGACGTCACGGACGCCTCGGACGTCACGGACGTCACGGACGTCACTGACGTCACGGACGCCTCGGACGCCTCGGACGCCTCGGACGTCACGGACGTCACGGACGTCTCGGACGTCTCGGACGCCTCGGACGCCTCGGCCACAAGGGGCACACTTCTTAGAGTCCTGCCTGCCTCGGGCTTATACTTCGAGACCGACAGCAGGTGGGACGAAGTCTTCGCCAAGCTCAGCAGCGAAGGCCAAAGCGCAATATGGCGTGGAAGAAAAACCGGAAAAGGCACCAGCCACCTCCAAAGCCCATGAAGCATCTACCGGTAACAAGCGCCCCGCCACAGACCTGGCAACACCCCAAGTCCAAGAGCCAGCCAGCCTGCCCTAGATCCAGTGACTCCAACTCGGCCGCCACCACCGCGACCTCGACCGCCGCCATCGCAACCTCGACCGCCGCCATCAAGACCACGACCTCAACCGCCGCCATTGCGACCTCGACCGCCGCCATCAAGACCACGACCTCGACCGCCGCCATTGCGACCTCGACCGCCGCCATCAAGACCATGACCTCGACCGCCGCCATTGCGACCTCGACCGCCGCCATCAAGACCATGACCTCGACCGCCGCCATTGCGACCTCGACCGCCGCCATCAAGACCACGACCTCGACCGCCGCCATTGCGACCTCGACCGCCGCCATTGCGACCTCGGCCACCGCCATCATGACCTCAGCCGCCGCCATCATGAGCTCAGTCACCGTGACCTCAGCCACCGTGACCTCAGCCGCCGCCATCATGACCTCAGCCACCGTGACCTCAGCCACCGTGACCTCAGCCGCCGCCATTATGACCTCAGCCGCCGTGACCTCAGCCGCCGCCATCGAGACCTCAGCCACCTCCGTGCCAGCTCCTCCAAGACCGCTCCTGGCAGCCCCCGCAGGTTCCCTGCCAATGAAGCCAGCCCCAGGGTGGGAGTCCCGGCCTCTGCGCTGTAAGCCACTCGTCCTTGGCACAATGAAGGTCCAGAAGTGAAGGATAATGCCAAAATGGTTCTTTGCCTTCCCCCGCTCACTCCCTTTCCCTTTGATGCCTTGCCCTAGCCCATCTGGTCTCCTCTCCCTCTCCCCGTCCAGCCTGCTTCTATCTTCCTTGCCTTCCCCATGCCCATTGAGTAGTGAGACCCCATAGGTGATGAAATTTATTTCTATTTTACTTAAAAAATGCATCCTCCCAATTTCATTCAAATAATATTACTTCTATTTCAGATTAAAGAGAGATAAAAGCACCTCCCTTTGTCTCTTTCCTTTATTAAGATATTGTTATTCTTTGTTTTTTTAACGTACCTTGTATCTTGGGTCAAAATGGGAACTTCCTTTGGCAAGCTTGCTGGCAAGCCAAATGAACTGATGGCACCACAGTTAGGGGACTTCCCATGGTGCATAAAATTTGCCCAGATAATATACCACAAAAAGCTGATGTTAGGGAATTATTCTTTTTCAAAGGCTAGAATACATTTGGTGGTCCATGAGGTAAGCAATGCTACAAGTCTTAAAAAAGAAGAAAAGATACTGAGATATTAATAATACAGTCTTAGGAGTTAATTTAAACAAAAAAAAATGTTTAATCTCCTGGTAACCATAGAAACAAGCCTTTAATTGTTTATTCTTTACTTACTTTAATTGTAACTGTTGTATAAAAACAAATCCTGATATCCAGAAGCATTTGAACTTTGTAACTCTTTCCTTTTTGCAAAGATTATAGTCATTTTAAACCTTTGAAACAAAATGTAAACCCAAGCAAGCCATAATAAGTCAAATGGCTTTTGATTATACTGTAGTAGGTTGTCGATGACATCAGACAATGCTTTCTTTTCCACTTGTCTTTGAGGGAAAAGAATCTTTAAAATGCAGTGGTTTTGTGTAGCCAGAGTAGCAGTGACCAATTTAACTTAGGAAATATAATTTGGATTACAAAAGAATGCTATTAAACTCCTTAAGGGGTTCTCATTTTCTTTGAGCACACTAAAAGGGAAAACAAAAACAAAAAGCAAATGTAAAGAAAGTATTTTAAAGGGGAAAAATTACCATCTAGAATTGGACACAGTACTGCTGATGTTTTCTAACTAGGACAAGATACAATAGGATTTTATCCTTATTCTAGGAAGCTAGGCATCTCAATGCAACCCAAGATAAAATTAACTTTCCTGGCTGCTATATCACACTACTCTGTGTTCATCCTTCATTGCCGAAGAAGACCATGCCATCAGAGAAATGATGACATGACTTGCACTTCACTTTGTTTTGAGTGAGGGAGGGCTGTGCAGCTCACCAGCCTCACTTCTTTTCCAGAGCCATCTGCATCCAGTGACCAGATATTCATCAGGATGACTGGAGAGGACCCAACATGAGGCAAGTGGGGTTATGTGACTTGCCCAGGGTCACACAACTAGTGAATGTTAAGTGTCTGAGGTAAGATTTGAACTTGGGTCCTCCTCCTGACTCCTGCATTGGTGCTCTATCTACTACACCACCTAGCTGCCCCTTATATCACACTATTAATTTATATTCAACTATATACCATGGAAGTATACAAAGCAAAAGACAATCCCTGCCTTTGAGACTCTGATAACCATGTTAATCGATTATCAGTAAACATTTACTAAGTGCCTATTATGTGCCTGGCACTATGTTAAGCATTGTGGATACAAAAAGAGACAAAAGATTGCCTCTTTGCAATCTCTCCCCCGTAATTACATGTAATTCTGCCCCCTTGGTGCCAGGCATAGCTATTGTTGATTAGAGATCGTTTTTCTACAGTGCTTTAGGCTTCACAAAGCACTTTACATGCATTTTTTCATTTGACCAAGTTGATTTCAATTCATGTAATCCCTCTTCCATATGACAACCCTTCACAGTAGCAATCATAACATTTATTTTCAGAAAAATAATTACTTGCATTTCTATAGTATTTTACGGTTCACAAAACATTATTTACAACCACCCAGGGAGGGAGAGCACAAGAAAATCATTGTGAATGATGTAACTTTGTGCTAGAAAGGACCATAGAAATGAACTAGTCCAAATAACTCCTTTTACAGTTGGGGAAACTGAGGTCTATTGAGAGAAGATACTTTCCTAAGGCCACATAGATAGCACAGCACCATAATTCAAAACTATTCTAAATTTCCTTCCACTACATCATGCTGACAACTCTGTACAGGTTGTAATGGATTTGGGTGAATCCATTGCTAGAAGAAGGCTTCATGGAAGAGAACTGTCTTGAGATTTTCTCCAAGCACACTCTGAGAAGAGTTCCCTATCTCCAAAACTTGCCAGCTTTATGAAGATGGGCAAACCACTTTACCTCTGAGCCTGTTTTTTCATCTGAAAAACATAATAAAATTTGCAACATTAATCTCACAGAAGAAAAACATTCTGTAAACCTTCAAACACTAAAGAAACACTTGCTATAAATATTCTCTGAACTAGAATATGCCTGCTCATTTTTCCTCATAGCATCTGGAAGAAGATCTAAGGCGCCTTACCCTAGAGAAATTTGAGGCATGGGAATGAAGGGGACATGGCTGGAAGAGACCAGGGCCACATTTGCTTTCTGTGCAATGAAATAAGGCCTGTGAGCACAAGTTATGTCAGACTCACATCCTTGTCTGATTTCCCAGCTTCGTGCTGATCTGTATCTTCTCCTTACCAGTCTAAACCAGATCATTTCATGTGTGTTTACACAGTTTTGTATTGTTCATTGTGTGATCTTGAGCCAGGGAGTAATTCTCTAAGCCTCAATCTCCCCATCTGTAAAAAAAAGGTTAAATTAGATGATTTCTCAAAGTTCCTTCCCGCTCTTAAGTTCTCTAAACTTAACTTACAATCAATATTCTGAACTTTACTGCTTTATGTACAAGTCCTTAACCTAGGGTCTGATTTTTTTAATAGTCTGATAACTATATTTCAATCTAATTGGTTTCTTTTGTAGTTCTATGTATTTTATTTTAATCATTCACAATCATGATTCTAAAAAGGGGACCGTAGATTTCACCAGACTAACTGCCGAAGGATCCCATGCCATAACAAAAGCTCTACAAAGAACCCCTGGTAACGGGGCCTTGTGGTCACAATCGTATTTCATCAGTGAATTAGAATAGTGGTATCTAACTCAAATAGGAATGGGGCCACAAATCCATATATAAGGATCCCTGTGGGTTGGTTTTAAAATGTGATATTATCTATAATCTCTTGCATTTTTAATGCTATTAAATATTACCCAATTACATTTTAATCTGGTTTAGGCAGCATTTCGGAGTGTTGGGCCATGTGTTTGATGCTTCTGCATTGGAGTCCCCCTCAGAATGTGGGAACAAGAATTAAAAATGTCGTTCTCTGAAAAATGGGGTTAATCAGGATCAACATGAGAGGAGGGAGATTAGCCATTCTCAACTCATGCCCCCCCTCCCTTGTAACTTACAAAATGTGCTGTTGCTGAGGTTGTATTAACCCCTTCATCACAAGGAGCTCAATCATCCTGGAAAATCCAACCAGGAAGACCTTAACCTAAAATAGAAAGTGAATTGTACTTTACATGGAATATTTCCAGCACAAGGAAATGTCATAGGTAAAGAAGGAGGAGGAGCAGTTGTGATAGCTATATAGCATCTAGAAAAAGGAAATTCAAAAGAACAAGTTTGTCAGTATTTATACAATCCTGTCCTGGGCAGAGAATGCTCTTGTCAAAATATTAGGAGACACCTTGTTTTGTAGAGCTAAGGTCCAGCAAGCAAGTTATGCACTGAGCTTGGCATAACAACAATCCTTTGCACTTACCCTCTGGATGATCTCACTTTCTGGCAAAATCCCCCATAATTATTGTATTGCTTTGACCAGCACCAGCTGTTCTCTGAGCTCAGGCAAGTATCCATGTTCCCTGCCATGAATCAATCTTGCACTGTTGTTGCTGGTACCCCTCACTGTCAGTCGGCTCACGGTGCAGCCACTGGTATAAGTTTTGAGATTTGGCCATGCTAAAACAGTTACCCCGCTAGGGGCAGGTCCTATGTGTCCTATGGCATATGTGTCATTGCTTACAAGCCGTTTCCCTCACTTTGAATTTAAATTAAATTTGAAATTAAAATTCCCTTTCATTCCTGACTCTCCTGTCTCTAGCCTCCTCTGTTCTGCTCTGGTCAGCCATAGTTCAGAGGCCAGTTCACTCCAGTTGACACTCACTCTATGATGATCAGTCTCAGACAAAAATATTCCCAGAATATTTCAGCACAAGTGTTTTCATTTGTATGGATGTTCCCTCCACAGATAAACATTGCAACTCTTTTATAATTTAGTAAGTGGTCTTCAGGAGGGTCTGTGGCTAAAATATTCATCACATTGTCACTAACCTGGTGATGAAACTCCAACAGAAAAGGAAAATTCATACAGCTACCATATCTTAATAGAAATAACCTTAAAAATATACAACTTCTTTCCTCTAAAACTGTACTCAAGCCAGGACCTACTTTCCTGAGAAGGACTTCACACAAGGAGAAATTGCCCTGTGAAAAAGCTTGTCATGATCCTTCCAGGTAATCCCCCATAGTCAATAAATAGAAACTAGTATTCTGATTTACCAGTCAGTCTCTAGGAGGATCAGCAGGAATCAGTCTCGTAGGGACTTATTACTCTTGGGTCAACTAATCAAATCAAACCTACAAAGCTGAGGGTCAATTCTTGGATCCAGGGAACACTACTCCTCCCTCCCTAGAACTGGTCCACTCATTGAAATAATTTGAATGAAGGGTATTTCTATGACTTCTACAAATTTTGAGTTGAGGAGAGAATCAATTTTGTTTTTATCCATTTCATCCCCTATATTTGGCAGCAAAGGCCTCTCCAAATCAGTGGTTATATGGCAAACCAGCATTGGCACTAGAGAGAGGGAAAAGGAGAACTCCATATACTTACAAGCCCAAATAAGATTTTATGGAAGATATTTCTTTACAGCCATCTGCAGACAGAAGAGGTAGAGAAAGGAGGGTTTTGCAACAGTCTACTAAATCTTTGTCCAGATAGCCAGTAAGGTGGTAGCTCCAAAGTGGTTTTCTAGCTTTCCCCTTTTGTACAAGAAAAATGCCATCTCTGACACTTTTTCTATCAACACCAACAGAGAGGTTAAATGATTTACCCATGGTCATACAGATAACAAGGATTCCAAATCTAGCAGTCTTTCTATGACAGCATTATTCTGATAACACATCTTTGGTGTGCCATCCCAAAGAGCAAAGAATGAAAAGGGAGTAAGCAAAGAACCCACAATAGGAGCATCATCTTTGTGCTTCCTACACCCAAGATTATTCAATAGGGGTGTGTTCGTGTGTATGTGCACATGTGTGTCATAGTGTTGTAACCCTTGTCCCAAAGCCCAGTGCTATGGGATTCCTCAGTGCTGTCGTGTGATGGGGAGAGTAAAATTGACAAGAGCTCAAAGGAGCTTCAGTTCTGTGCCATGCTGGATGTGATGGAGACTGTCACCTCCTTTCATGTCTTTCCGGCCTTTTCCTTCAGCAACCTGAAGTGGGATTGGTCTCTTGTCTTCTCTCTGGAAGCTGGAGTAGTCCAAAAGTGCCCAAAGCAACTCAAAGTCTGAAGAGCTCCCCAGAAAGTTTTGACATTTTGAGAGTCCTTAAAGGGATTGGCCTTTGTACAGTCCCAAAACTGAAGCTCTCATGTGCTTTTCTCTCATCTTCTCCAATACGGAAAGAGTCCTGGAGCTCTTGCATTTGAGGATACACTCCTCTGTTCTGTTGCTCCCTTTAGATTGAAAACTCCTCATGAGTAAGGTTCTCTCATGTTTGTTCTAACTCCAAATGCATCTGATTTTCAGCTCAACAAACATTAAGTGCCTACCATGAGCCAGACTTTGTGCTACTTGTCTGAAGTCACAGTACTTTGCTATAACCAAAGAGTTTTTGAAGAATGCATTCTAACTTTATCCTTACAACAACTCCATTAGATAGCTAGATAAGTTCTCTTCATGCTCACTTAATATATGCAGAAGTTGGAGTCTGGAGGAGGAGAAGTGACTTGCCCAAGGTCACGTAGCCAGTAAGTGATATAGCAAGACTTGACTGCCTTCTGATTCCAAGTCCAGAACTTCCTCTAACATGCTACACTACCTTTTCTCATCAAACTTTCTCAGATATTTTCCATTTTGTGACCAAAACTTGAAACTATATTTTGCTTTGTTGGCCGGAAAGAAAGTCTCTTTCCAATTTTGACAGTCCTAGCATAATAGCTGGATATGAAAACTCTTTGACCACTGAAGTAGGCATAGCTCAGGTGGTTTAGGAACAATATTGAAAGGAAAACAGAAATCAAAGGTAGTGACAAGTTCAGATTAAAATAGATATTTCCATATTTAAGCCAAAAAGGAAACTAGGAAAGGAAAGATTTTTTTGCAATCTGGCAATATAGGCTTTAAAAAAAGTCTGCTTCGTCTAGTACTAACTATTAAGATCAACTACAAGGGTGTAACAGAATGAACCAATTACTTCCCAAGTAAAAAGTAGTAGGCACAGCAAAGATGACTGAGAATTAGGATCTAAATCCCAAGGGAAGCACATGCCGTGATTACCTGTATGATTGCCAATGAACAGTTGAAATCCCTTGATGATTGTCCAATTAAAGTGGCCCCTTTCTGCTATATCCATGACCCCGTCCTCATCTGTAAAATGACTGAGTTGCCTTAGATGATGCCTGACATCCTTTCCAGCTCCTAACTTCACTCTTTTGATTTCATAGCCAGACTCTGTTTCTGATACCAGTAATCCCACTGTAAGCTATCCATGACATCCCAGGTTTGAGTAGATCTCAAAGTCCTAAACAAGACAGAGACCAGGGACTTTTCCAACAAGAAAGACAGATTAACTCCTAAGGCTCCCAGTTGAGTGGAATGGCTGCTTTCTGGAACAAATCAGCCACATCTGGCAGGAACAATCAGATGCCTCATTAACAGGATTGTGTTAAGCAGAGGGGAGTCTAGGGTGTTGCAAGTTCCAGCTTTGTCAGACAAGCCACCTTTTATTCTCTCATGTATTTCCACTGGGTAGAAAAAGCTAAAAAGAAAGCGACTGGGTTAGGAAATAGTTTGATAGCTCAAACTTTGATGACACAAATGTCTGTTCAGGAACTAAGGATTAATACCTTTTGTGGCTCAATGTAAACACTGTGAAAGATCAGGAACATGAAAATTCACATAGCTGTCAACACTCCTTGGAAAGAAGGAAGGGAGAAAGGGAGGAATGGAGGAAGGAAGGAAGGAAGGAAGGGAGGGAGGGAGGAAGGAAGAAAAGGATTTGTTAAATGCATATTCTATGCCTGTCACTATGCTAAGTGCTTTATAAACATTATTTCTCTTAATCCTCATAAGAATCATGGGAGGTACATGTTACTATTATCTCCATTTTATAAATGAGGAAACTAAGGCATAAAAAGATTAAGTGAATTGCCCAGGTCACACAGCTAATAAGTGTCTGAGGTCCAATTTGAACTCATGTCTTTCTGATTCCAAATCAAGTACTCTAACCATTGCACCATCTAGTTCCTTTGGAAAACAGGAAACATAGATCAGTGGAAAGAGCACAGGACTTAGTCAAAAGTCTCAGATTTTCAATCACTGCCCTGTTGGTCAGCATGTGTGGGACCTTGCCCTTCCTCTTGGCGGGTCTCTGTTTCTTCATTTCTACAATAAAGGGATTTGCCAAGACACATAAAAAACATTCTTCATACAAATAAAGACAGATCCAAATCATTGGAGAAATAATAATTGCTCAAGGGTAGGCCAAACCGATAGGATAAAAAGGACGATTATACTCAATTTAATTTACTTATTCAGTGCCATATCAATCGAATTACCGAAGAGTTATTTTATAGACCTACAAAAAAAAATAACATTCATCTGGAGAGACAAAAGGTCAAGAATATCTAGGGAATCAATTTCAAAATTGGGAAGGAAGAGGGCCGCCTAGCTGATCAACACAATGACCTACATTTCCAAAGGACTCATGATGAAACATGCTATCCACCTCCAGACAGAGAGCTGATGGACTCAAAGTGCAGATTGAAGCACGTTTCCTTTCCTTTTTTTCTTTTCTTTTTTTCTTTCTACTTTTTATGGACATGGCTCATGTGGACATTTTTTGCCATGACTATACATATTTGTAATGGATCCTGCTTTTCTTGCTTTTCCAATGGGTAGAAGAAAGAGGGGAAGGGAGAGAATTTAGAACTGAAAAGAAAATAAAATTGAACTTAAAAAATAAGTTACACAAAGAAAACACAATATGGTACAATATAATATAATGCAATACAATTAAATTAAATTAAGGGCTTCCTTTCAAAGGTACCAGACATGTGACCTGTAAGGTCTTATACAGCCCATAATACCCCAGAGGGTGACCTGAAACAGCTTAAAAGATTATACATAAAATTTACATAATTCCTACTTGATTTTAATGTGTTGATGTATTATTTAAAAAATATATATACATATAAATGTCTATATATAGGGGTTTTCTCAGTCAGTATGTGGCCCGTAAGGACCCTGATGGTGTAGTAGCCCCCATTTCTAGTTGAGTTTGATATCACTGCTCTAAATGACCTTCCAACTCTAGCTTTATACGATTTTATGAAACTGAAAAACCCTTTCACTACATCTAAATTGGATCCCCAGCAACATATGATCATAATGACTGTACAGTCACTTCTCAAATATGTAGCTCTGTACCTGGGTAATATGGTAGAGTGCAGGACTTGGAGTCAGGAAGAAGCAAGCTCAAATTCAACCTCCGACACTTAGTAGCTGTGTGACCCTGGGCAAGTCACTTTGCCTCTCTATGCCTCAGTTTCCTCATCTGTACAATGGGAATGGTAATAACACCTATCTCCCGGGGTAGTAGTAAGGTTAAAATGAATTAATACTTGTAAAACTTTTTGCAAACATTAAAGAACTATGAAAATGCTAGTTATTATTATACAAACTGAAGAATATGTAGAGATAGTCTTCAACTAAGTATCATACAGGAGGATGCAAAAGTTATTATCTAGTAGCACACTTTTATTGACACAAATGACAATTTTCTTTCAGTCTAGAGCTCTGATTTCATGTCTATTGGGAACTGTCTATATCAAAACTCCCTCTACCAATGCTGATCAGCAACCCCTCTCTTAGAGAGTTACCCAGGGAACTTGGTCCACATGAAATCTGATCAGGAGATGTCAGACTTAGGACTTAAACCTTGAGCCTCCTGATTCCAAGGCTGGCCCCATCCAGTCATCACACCACACTCTCTCTCTCTAACAATCCTTTTGTTATTAGTACTGTTAACACAGAGAGAACCAAACATAAAATAAACAATTTCTCCAAACAAATGATGAGAAAACAGTGTCTTGGCCTCATCATACATAAGCAGCCATCACATTATACTGTCTTGTTTCTCATTATAAGCAAACCTCACTGTAATGTTGGGAAACCCCAGTGGGATGTCACTAGCCAATCATTTAGGGTCACATAGCAGATGGTTAGCAACAATCTCAGTTATCACTTGAATCCCAGGAGTATTAACTTCCCTGAGCCTGAGACTTCTTTCCCTTACCATCTTGCACACAGTGCACATATAAATATTGTTCTTATGAAATTAACTGTCCTACCATAATGCTTAGGACTTAACATCCTGTTTTCACAGGGCCCATTAGTGATGTTAGGCAAGTTGTGTCTGTGTTATATACTACATTTAAAATCAGGACAGAGATATTTATATCTTTTCTGGTATACATCTCTTGGACCCTCCATTTTTCATGTGGCCTCTATAGAAATGGAGTAACCACTACGTTATTAGTATTTCTTTCTCAAAACCTGGGGCTACTATCCAACCCATATTCGTAGCAACAGGTTGGGTCCCAAGAATGCTACTGGCTACTGTTACCCCTCAGTGTGACCTGAAGTAACAGTCAGGTAATAGCTCAAGAGCCCCCATGAGTGTGCTTCCCTACTGATTTTTAGTTGATATCAATTACCCAGCCTGATTTAAGCATCGAGAAGAAACAGGTACTTACTAAGGTCATAAGAACTCACTCAGGGGGGCAGCGCCAAGATGGCGGAGTAGAAAGACTCACCTATGCTAGGTCCGAACCCCACAGCCCATGGATTTCCTCTAAAAAGAACTCCCAACAAATTCTGGAACAGTGGAAGCCACGCAGCAACACAGCAAAGGAGATTTCTTTTCCAGAGGGCCCTGAAAAACCGATCCCAAAGGTCCATGGCGCACTGGACGGGAGCCCTGCCCTGCCCCGGCTGCGTGGCACTGAGAGGAGTGAGCAGATCCCAGCAGGCTTCAGGGACAGAATCTCCAGCGACTGTGAAGGTCCCTCCACCCACAGACTCACAGGTCAGTGAGAGAGACGGGCTGAGAGGGGAGTGGGGTGTCTCCGGGACTCAGAACCCCTTGGGAGGCAGTGGCAGAGGCAGCGGCAGAGGCTCCCAGAGCAGGCAAGAGCTTGGCAGCAGCCCCATTACAGAAGGTCTCTGCATAAACCCCCTGAGGGAACTGAGCCTGGGAGGAGGCCCTGCCCCAACCTGAGAACCTGATTTAATCTTACCCTGAATAGCAGCCAGGCCTGCCACCAAAAGCCCTGAGGCTGGGGAGCAGCATTTGAATCTCAGACCCCAAGCACTAGCTGGGTGGACCTAGGCAGGAGGGGGGGGGGCCCTGGAGAGGACTCTTAGAAGTCAAGTAACTGGGTGGGAAAATGTCCAG
>JAQQSK010009011.1:0-13262 GCA_028658325.1 Potorous gilbertii | reverse complement strand
GTTCCCTCAGGGGGTTTATGCAGAGATCTTTTGTAATGGAGCTGTGGTGGAGCTCCTGCTGAGCTACTCTGGGGGCCTCTGGCCGAGTGGCCTCTGCCTCTGCCGCAGTGGCCGCCTCCCAGGGGGTCCGAGTCCCGGAGATACCCCGCTCCCCTCTCAGCCTGTCTCTCTCACTGACCTGTGTGTCTGTGGGTGGAGGGTCCTTCGCAGCTGCCGGAGATTCAGGTCGCTGACGCCTGCTAGGGTCTGCTCGCTCCTCTCAGTGTGGTGAGGCCAGGGTGGGGGAGGGGAGCGCTCCGCAGGGCAGGGCTTTGCTCCTGTCCGGAGTACCTTTGTGGTCGGTTTTTCAGGGCTCTCTGCAATGGAAATCTCCTTCACTGTGTTGCTGCGCAGCTTCCACTCTTCCAGAATTTGTCAGGAGTTCTTTTTACAGGAAATCTATGGGCTGTGGATTCGGACCTAGCATAGGTGAGTCTTTCTACTCCGCCGTCTTGGCTCCGCCCCAGCAATATACAATCCTCCAAGACAACCTGAAGGACTTAGGATGAAAGGAGCTGTCCATCATTAGAGAAAGAACTGGTGGAGACTGAATGTAGATTGAAGCATACTTTATTTCTTTATTTTTCTCTCTTTTTTTGTTTGTTTTTAGGGAGGGTCTGTATTATTTCACAGCATGACTTACATGGAAATATGCTTTGCTTAACTAGACGTATAATGTATGTCAAATCCCTTGCCTTTTCAATGGACAAAGGGAAGAGAGGGAGAGAATTTGGAAAATAAAATTTGCAAAAAATTGTAAAAAAAAGAATGTTGAAATTGTTGTAACACGCAGTTGGAAGAAAAGAAAATATTATTTAAAAAAAAACAGAACAAAAGGGAAACATTAGGGGAAAGAGATTTATGTGATAGACTGATAGAATTTTAAAAGTTATGTAAATGAATAGAAACAGTACATTGGGTTAAGTTTGGTACTTAGGGGGATCTGAATTCAAATCTTTTCTCAAATATACTTACTAGCTGTATGACACTAGACAAACCTTTATATCTCCCACAGCCACATTTTCATTAGCTATAAAATAAGGAAATTGGACTTGATAGTCTGCTAGGTCCCTTTAACCTCTAAATCTATGATGCTCTGAAAGGGAAAAGAATTGAATTAATATCCCATGAAATAAAGCTCACATTCCCCTTAAGCCATTCAATGTTCCATTTTATTTATTTTCTGTGATTTTGATTTTGGATGATGACAAAGAAAGAAGTTTCTTGAATAGGGATGGAGAAAAAATAAAATGAGAGATGTTTAAATATATTATATTGTTTAAATATAATTTATATTGTTTATATATTGTTTAAATTTAAGTTGAAAAGATATAAAATCTCTTTAGAATCTTAAGAAGTATGCATTATTATAAGAAAGCAAGGTACAAGAGAAGAGGGAAGAGACCAGCCTGGCAAGAAGTAGCAGACTGATCCTAGCCAGAAGGTTTTCATTGAAACACATTCCCTTGCTGAGGAGATGCTTGGAGCCATGGGTGCCTCCCAACCATATTTCTTGGAAGGAAATAGACAAAAAGCTTAGGAGACCAGCTTCTCTGAGCAAAGGTCAAATTCATTTATTCATTAAATGAAAATGTCCTAAGCCTCTATTATGTGCCAGGCATGGTGCTAAGTACTGGGAATACAAAAAGAGTCAAGAGATAGTCTATATCTTCAAGGAGCCTACAATCTAATGGAAGAGACTATGCAAATAAATATAAACAAAGCAATACAAGATAAACAAGAAATAACTAAAAGAGGGAAAATGTTAGAATAAGAGAGGTTAGGGAAAGCTTCCTATGAAGGTAAATGTTTAGTTGGGACTTAAAGGAAGCTGGAGAACTATTGCCAGAGGTGATCAAGATTCAGGGTAAAATGATCTGTAAGCCCTTGCCTGACTTCCCAGAAAGAGCTGGAAGAAGGTGAACAATGCTGAATCAAAGTGCAGTGTAAAATAGACCTAACCTACTCAGGAGTCCCACAAATTGTTTCAGGTTCTAATGTCCAAGTTTCCTCCTCCATGTGTAATAGGTGTTATTACTTACCACCTATTTATTTCTTCTGCTAATATCTACTTGGTGCTAAGCATTGTGTGTCAGAAATAAATACCTGTCCCATTCCTAGTTTACATTGTACTTTGAGTATCATTTAACTCTCCCCTTTGGAAACAACCTTAGACATGAACCCAAACTAAGCTTTAAGTGATTTTTCCCTATGGTCCTGGGGTGAGGATATAACATAACAAAAAAAATACAGAATTTCAAATGATCAGGTTCCCCTAAAGGCAACTGGTGATACAAGGGATAGTATATTGGACCTAGAGTCAGGAAGACAAGTTCAAATCCTACCTCAGACTTTTACTAGTTGTGTGATCATAGGCAAGTCACTTAACCTCAGTTTGCCTCAGTTTTTTCAGTTCTAAAATAGGGTTAATACAGCACCTATACTGCCGGGTTGTTGTGAGGATCACATAAGATGATACTTATAAAAAGAACTTAGCACAGAACCTGTGCATAATAGGCAACATATAAGTGTTTCTTTCCTTTCCCTTCCTTTTCCCTAGGATAGAAACTTATCCAGACTATGTATGTGAGCCCAGAAAATAGAGACCCTTTAAAGGGGTGACAGAGAAGATAAAGTGTCCTACGACTTGGCCCTAGCAGTGGTTATAATTCTCAGAAATGGATGCATATATTCTCTAAAATGTGGAGGTCAAACCATTTGCTTAGAAATCTATAGACACAGACACTAGTTTAGCACAGTGCCTGGCACATGGTAGCAAGTACTTAGTAAGTGCTAGTTGACTGACTGGCAACATTAGAAATTTAGTACACCAGCTATTCCTGCTCATTCATAAACTCAAAAACCCTAGAAATAAAAGTAAAAGAGAATGCTAGGAAAATATCAACCAATAATCTATAAGTTTAAATTATCCAGAGTGTGCTATATAATAATTTTTCAAAGAAAAATCTGTCAGTGGCTGTCCTCAAATATAAAATTCTTCTTACCTTTTTCTAACCTGATTTTATATCCCTGTTGGTATGATATACACTACTGACCCAGTAATTTCTATACTCTGCTTTCTCTCCTTTGTTATCCCTCTCCTTACCTTAGAAGTCATCTACTTGTAAAGGCTAAATGAAGATTTTCAAAGTTTAGTCTATTTTTTGCCTCTTCAGTGCATTTGATCACAAGGTACCATAAAAAACACTGAATCTAGATTCAGAAAACTTAGGTTCAAATCTGACATCTGCTAGTTGTCTGAATGTGGGTCAATCTTTTCACTTCCTTCGGTCTCAGTTTTCTAGTTTGTAAAATGAGGAGTGCTGGAGGTCTCTTCACAGTTTAAATGTATAACCTTGATGACCAAGTCCAATGACCTTTCCTTAAGGTTCCTCCTCTATGACAGTAATTTGTGTCATTTGACTTTCCCTTTCTTCTTCATACCCTTTCTTCCTTTGGCTTCAACAATAACTTGTCCGGGCTTTCCTACTTCTTTGATTATTCCTTCTCTATTGTTTTTACTGGATTTTCTTCAGCTTACCAAGTTATAAATGTATACATATCCCCAAATTCAGTTTTTAACCTGTAATTCTCTCATTATATTCCTTCATTTAGAAATCTCAACCAATTCAAAAAATAATTATGCATGTTACTTTCCCTACTAAAACATATTCCATTTTTTTCTTTTTCATTAAGCTAGGCAAAGCTACTTTTTTGTATATTTATCTCCAACCTGTCCTCTCTATGCCTCTTGTAACATGAAAGCATTAGACCTGATGGATTCTTAAGTCCCTTCCAGCTCTGAGTCAATGATGCTTCGACTTTATAAAATAGATCCTTCATAGAGGTTGGACTAGATAAGCTCTGAATTCCTTTGAACTTGGAGATTCTGTGGTGATATGATACTGAGTAGATCTCCTTGAATTAAGACCTCCAGCTCACTTCATTAATTACTCATGTTCCGGCTGTTTTTTAAATAGACATCTTTGGCCATGAATCACCACCTCTGCCCTTGAATCCCATAATCTCTTGTAAATTACTGGTTCTCTCTGCTTTACTTCTTTCTATGTTGTAACTACTAATCTTTATTTATCTGGCTTAGGAAAAATATATAAGCAATTTTTTTCCCTTTCCATCTCTTTTTAGTTCATGACCTTTGATCAAATCCAGGGGTCCCCATGAAATTTTCATCTTCATAAGTCCTAGTTAAATGATTTCTATCCTAGACCATCATTCTTACATTTTAATTTCTAGACCAGAAATTAAGATCTTATTCTTTTTACCATTTCTTCATTTCCTAAATTTATCTTTCACATTTGAGGCTCCAAACTTCAAAACCACCGACATCTCCAGAGTTTCTGGTTTCTTGCCCATGACTATATAATTCATAGTATGATTCCTCACTTCCTTCTGGCAATTTCATTCTTCCCCCATGTGAATTACTAGAAGTAGATAGTAGTCAGACGATTTTATGAGTCTCCGGAGACCTTCTGTTACATCTTAGATACACAGGCCAGGGACGACGCAAACGTTCGATTGTTCATATCATGTAGATGTATGGCTTCCTTGGTGTGCCTCAGGAATGATTCACAGAACACCACAACTCATAGGATCATATATCAAGGATTGGAAGGAACCATAGAGATCATATAGTCCAAACTCTTTATTGAACAGAAGAATAAACTGAGAGGGAGAGAGAGAGAGAGAGAGAGAGAGAGAGAGAGAGAGACAGAGAGAGAGAGACAGAGAGACAGAGAGACAGAGACAGAGAGAGAGAGAGAGAGAGAGAGAGAGCAATTAGCTCAGGGAGACACACAGATGAAGGTGAAATTTGAAAATGTCTTCCCACCTCCAAGTCCAGCACTTTATCTGCTATGCCACATTGTCTCTCCAACTCATATTGTTTTCATTATATCAGGAAGCTTTATCCTGATTTCTCATTTGCCCCTTTTAATATTTGACCCCAACAGAACAGAGGCAGTGCAGCATGGTGTAGAAAAAAATAAGTGAGTTGACCTCAAAGCAAGAAAGACCTGAGACCAAAATCATATCTCTGACACATACTGACTGTCTGACTATTACTGCATTATTTAACGTCTAAGTGCTAGAAGTAACTAAGACTATAAATTGCAGAGATGTCAACCTCCATCACTAGAGGAAATTTCCTCTTTTGTGAGTTACCTTACCTTATTTTGATATTTGCTATACCTCCACATCAAACAGTTACTTGAGATCAGGGAATAGGATATTATCCTCTGTTTTCCTAGCACCAAACACATTATTTTACACATTTGTAGTTGTTCGGCTATTTTCAGTCATGTCTGATTCTTTGTTCCATCATTTAGGGTTTTCTTGGCAGAGATACTGGAGCAGTTTGCCATTTTTTTCTCCAACTCATTTTACAGATGAGGAAACTAAAGCAAACAAGGTGAAATGACTTGCCTAGAGTTACACAGTTAGTAAATATCTGAGGTTAGATTTGAACTCATGATTCTGATTCCAAGTCCAACACTGTGCCACCTAACTGCCCTGTTTTACACATAGGCAATACTTAATAGGTATATTTCTAACTGAACTGGATACTGACTATTGTTGCAAGTCATTGATGGAAACACAAACATGGTTCCATCACTGAAGATCACAAAATATTCCCTTTTCTTTCTATATTTTCTAAAACTAAGGTTCTCATTTTGTCATTCTTGCTGCAAACCCTCTTCAGTCTAACAATTGTATATTGGTTTACCTTATATTATATGGCTCTGTCTCTGGGGATCTCCTTAATAAGTTTTCTTCAAAGTTCACTTTTCCTTTTGGAAAAGTAGGTATGGACAATTTTCTTCCCTCCCTGCACCACTGCAGATACCTTCCTTCATTTGATCAATCAACATGATATGTCACTTCACACCCTAATAAAAAGCATCACAATTTTTAATTGTCTTTCATGGGAAGATTTCATGTAGAAATTCAATATCCAGCCATTCTTCATTCAATATAGTGTTAGGAACTCTGGCACCAGAGAATCTTGGTTCAATCCAACCTCTGAAACTAACTTTGTAACAGTGGATAATTTACTAAACATCTTGGGACTTTGATTTCCTCATATATAAAATGAGGGGCTTGGACTAATCTAGATCTATAATTCTTTGTCTTTTGTCTTTTTTGTCACCTACAGCCCCTAACCAAAAAGTCTTCACATAGAAAACATTTGATAATTATCTGTTAGTTGATGAACATAAGCTAAAAATAGAATCAGACTTACAGCTCTGACTGAAACAATCGACAAACTCATGAATGGTTCTTCTGCTCATGAACCAATTTCAAAGACTAATTTCAATTCTTAGTTCATACCACAAGAACATAGATTTAGAACTAGAAAGGACATTAGTAGTTATCTAGTCCAATCCCTTGTTTTACAGATGAGGAAACTGAGTCCCAATGAGGCTAAGTGACTTAACCTGGATCATATAGCAATTAAAGAGATAGAATTTGAATCCAGATTGTCTGATTCCAAATCCTGCATTTGTTTCCCATTATACAAAATTATACCATATGCCTTTTCCTAGGCATAAGTTGCTTCTGTAAGAAAGTGTTAATTTAGCTTGTCTCTTAGGTGTGAAATCCCCATCTCCCGCAACCAGTATATAAAACAACTAAGCTGTAAAAGGGCACATGTAAACATTTAAACATTCAAATTCAATTCAACAAATATTTACTGAGTACCTACCATATGAAAGGCACTGTAAGGGATAGATTAATAAAACATCATCTTTGCCTTCCAGGATATTACGGCATACTAAGAAAAAGAACACATTCATGTGTAAATTATAATGCAAGTCAGAATATGATAAATGTTGGGAGATATAAAAGGCAAAAATACTAGAGAAGATCAGGAGAGGAAGAAAAGGTCTGCATGAGGGTCCCAGAAATTACAGAGAAGTTATTTTCACAGAATCACAGAATTTCAACATTAGATGGAACTCTCTAATCTAACTCACGCCTTCTTTCCAAAAAAAAAAAACCTACTTACAAAACTTTCAAAAACATAATTAATCATTTAATCAACATACTTTCATTAAATGCCTGATATATGCCAGATATCATGCTGTGTTATGGGTACAATGGCAAAAATGGAACTGTGCCCCTTTCTCCCTAGAAAATTATGTTTATACATACACACATATATATACATTTGCATGTGTGCATGTATATACGTATATAATATGTATAAACAAAACACATACAAACTAAAGAGGGAGGGGAAGAGAAAACAGGAGTAAAAAGAGAAAGTGAGGTAGAAAGTAAAATAGATATGGAGGGAAGCAAAGAAAGGAGGAAAAAGGAAGGAAAAAAGAAGTCAGGAAGGAAGGAAGGAAGGAAAGAAGAAGAAAGGAAAATTATCAATGTCAGAAGGATTATGAGGAAAAGAAGCACATTAATGTACTTATGGTGAAGCTGCGAAGGGTTTATCCATTCTGGTAAATAATTTGGAATTATTCAAAAAATTAACTAAAGAGTTCATGCCCTTTGACCCAGGTATAATACTGCTGTGCCTACATCAAAAAAGAGATGAAAGAGAGAACAAAAGCCATATTATGTACAATCTTTTAACAGCAACTCTTTTGGGGCAGAAAAAATAACTGTCAACTAAGGAAATGTCTGTCACTTGGGGAATGGTTGAACGAATTATGGTATATGACTATGATGGAGTATTAACATGCAGTAACCAATGAGAAAAAAAAGATGACCTAGAAAGATTGCATGGACTGATACAAAATGAAGTGAGCAGAATCAGAAGAGTGATTTATACTATAACATTAATATCATATTGAATTTGAAGTCCTTTAAGAACCCTATGTATTTTTCAGCTCAACTGCTTTCTCAGAGTACATCTTGTTCCATTGACTACTTAAGCAGACTTTTTTTGAAGCTAATCAAATAACACTTTTATATTTATCCTCACTCAGTTTTCTCTTATTCTGTTGAAGTCAGGGCCCTAGCCTGTCAAGACCTTTTTGTATCCCAACATTCCCATTTAGTGGATTACATATCACCACACTCACCATCATCACTAAGCTTTGAAGTAAGGGTTTTTAATTTGGGATGTATTAAGTTTTTGGTTTTCTATTTGCTGATAATTGTATCCTAATATAATTAAAAATCCCTTTGGTAACTCCATAAGTTTTATTTTATGTATTTTAAAACATTATTTTGAGAATGGTTGTATTGGTGTCATTAGACTATCAAAGATTCCAATGACACAACAAAAAGTTTCAAAGTCTGAAGAATGGGTAGGATTTTGACATGTGAAGATAGAAGGTATTGAGTTTTTGGTTCCAGAAATCATAGAGGATGGGAGATATTTGGGACAGCAAATAATTAGTTTTGTTAAAAGGCTGAATAAGGAGCACTGAGAGATGTCTAGAAAATAGACTTAGGTGAGCCCACCAAGCATCTCTGCTGAGCTAAAGTCTTGAGTCTGTATTTGGGAAGCAATGGAGAAGGATAAAAGGCTTTTTATAATAGCTAATATTTATAAAGTGCTTTAAGTTTTTAAATCACTTTACATATGTCATCTCATTGGATCCTCACCTATAGAGATAAGTGCTATTGTCATCCCCATATTACAGATGGGGAAACTGAGGCTGGTAGAGGTTAAGTGACTTACCCATGGTCACACAGCTAATGAATTTCAGAGGCAGCATTTGAAACCATGTCTTCCTGACACCCCCATCCAGAGTACTTTCCAATGAGTCATCTCACTTCCCCTTGATTGTCTGACCATTGCAAATCCCTAATTTTTTACCAGTTCGCTGAAATAATCAGAATTTTGCTTATTGTTAGAGTTTCAATTAAGGTTTTGACTAAATAACCTCTAATTTCACTTTCCTCCCTAAGATCCTATGAGTTGATGTGGAAGATTAATCAGCCAGCAATGTGTAAGTTGTTTAGGAAAGGAAAGGAGTGGAGGCAGAGAGATAAATCAGGAAGTGGGGGATCTTACTGGGCACAGTTAGTTATGAAGCCTGGACTCTGGCAGTGACAATGGGGATGAAAAATGGGGGGCAGATGGGAAAGATATTTCAGAGGCATAATTGTAAAGAGGTTCTCTCTGCCTCAGGCCCAGAGATGCTCAATCTGTTAGCTAAACCAGCTTATCTGGCACTAAATTGCCCTGAGTTTATATCACAATAGAAGCAATTGACCTCATTACCAGACTGAGATTTGCGTGGGGGTAAAGGGGAAATGGCTTCAAAAGTTTCTGAAACTTCCTATTTGCTAAAAACCTTAAGGGAGCAAGTTTCACTGCATTTTTAGGGATAGGAACTGGACCTGTGATTTTACTGGACTAGGGAACTTCTAAGATGGAAGTCAGCATCAGCACGTTCCTTGTAGACTGCTTATCTTAGAGAGTCTCCTTGAGTTCTGAGAAGTTAATAGACTTGCCCTGGATCTTAAAGCCAGTATGTGTTAGAAGTAAGGCTAAAACTCAGCTCTTCCTAAGGGCAGCTCTTGCTCCTAAACCCTCCTTTTAAATTATCCTCAATACATGGAGATTTTCCTGATTACCCTCAAGAAGCCAGTGCTCTCCCTTCAAATATTATCTTGAATTCTTCTTACTTGCGTGCCTATATCTTTTTATGTTACACATTGTCTTCCCCTTCCTCTGCCTCAATTGTATACAAGTTTCTGGAGAGCAAGTACTGTATCATATTTATCTCTGTATTCTAAGGGCTTACCTCAGTGCCTGGCACATAGTAGGCACTTAAAAGCTCAGTGAATGAGTGGATGAAATGAATTCAACAGATACATATAAAGCATTTAGTACATGCTAGGAATAGGAGATCAGTTACTGGGGAAAGGTAGAGTCCTTGTTTTTAAGATGATTATAGTATCTGTGCCATGGAAATGGGTTTTTAACATTTAAAAGTAATAATTATATGGAGAATATTATTGCTTTATTCAATGGTTAGATCAGAAAATTTAGATAGAGAGGGAGTAAGTCTCACAATCAAGGATAAGTTGTTTTAACTTCTGTTATATGATGTCTGTATGGACCTAGGCAAGTGACTTTAACTTCTCATTACCTTCAAACACCTGTCTAAAACAATTAGCTGCACAATAGCTGCTGATTTACATTGGGAAAATTAATTCTTTACTGCAGTGTCTTACATCAATGAAATCACAGGCTCAGTTAAAAAATATATTACATTTTCTCTTATATAAAAAAAAATTTGTGAAATAACAGGAAAGAAAACTAACTACAAAATGTCCTTTCCTAGGTACTGAGGATGGTATGGAATTGAGTTCTTTCACTTGTTTGGTTTTTGAGACTCCAAGATAAACATAAAACATCACACCTTCCCAGGCAGGAAATAGGAGTAATCCCCATACCCCTCAACCCAGGTTGTTGAATCCTAGAATGCAGCTTTTGTCTGTTACTGAGACATACAGTAGAAAAACCTATATTGCCCTATTTTTTCTATGATTTTTCAAAACACTCGCAGAGATTCAGACCTACCCAGACATTGATAATGACCAAATTATTACTAAAGGAAAATGTGTATTACAAAGTGTGTTGACAAGTAACTTAGCCTTACATCACATTCATCTAAAGAATGATATTCTTTCATGCTACAAAATCTTGTGTTTATAACATATATCAAAAAAAATCACTTATTCAACACTTATATGTGTCCGGCACATTGTGAGGTTTTAGGGACAAGTGCAATGAATGAAATTGAATACTGACAAGAAACTTACGTGCTTATATTTTAATAGGGGCAAAATAATTGCATATAAAATATATGCAACAGATAATTAAAGACAAATGTGTATAAAGGCATCAAACACAAATTAGTTCAAGATAGAAGACAGTAGTTGATGGGGCATCAGGAAACATGAGCAGAAGCTCAATCAATCCAACAAGAAACATTGATTAAGCATCTTATAAATGCCAAGCATTGTGCTAAACCCTGAGGATTCAAGTACAAAGAATGAAACATTCTCTACCAGGAAGGATATTGTGTTCTAATGGTGGAGACAGTATATATACACATATACATATATATATATATATATATATATATATATATATACATATATACACACACACACACACATATATATATATATATATGTATGTCTATAGACATAAATATGAAAAAATATATAAATATATACAAAGTCACTTGGAAGGGAGATTTCCATGCACAATATGTTTCCTGAACTGTCTCTTAAAGGAAGAAAAGGGAGGTCTTTATGAGCTCTACTGAGATACTTCAAAAAATTGTTATCTGTCTTGATGTGCAACTTCCTTTGAGACTGGAATGGTAGGATAAAAGAGAGAGGATACCCAATTAGCATACACTCTCTACCATTAAAAAATTACCTATGAAATGAGACTTTTTGGAATTTTTACTTTAAAAAATTGGAGGAAATATAGGTCTTCTTAGTAATGTACACCCATTAAGAACCAAGATAAACAAAGTCCTACACTCTGATTTTGCTATTTCAAATTTAGATAAGACAAACAATTTAGAGTTGTTTTGTGTTGTCTTTGTTGTTTATATCTCAAACTCTTTTGTGCTTCCACTGGATTGTTTTTTTCAAAGTGGACTTAAAAAAGCTTTCAAATAGTGATCTCATTGGCAAAGTCATTTTGTATGTGCAGTCCTGTCACCTGTAATGCAGAGAATCTATGAAAAGGACATTGTTGCTGTCATTTAAACACTGCTTTCCTTTCATGGAGCTTTTTCTGTGAGACAGGAGAAAATAATAGGCAAATGGAGGTTGTTTAGAAACCATGATTGGAACTTATTGATCTCCTTATTTCTCAGTGTTTACAAGGAAATATAGAAGAAATGAAATTCCAGGCCAGCTTGAATAATGACTGATGGGCACAATTCCACTGTGGGTCTCTACACAAAGTTTTCATTAAATGCCTATAAATTGCTTGCATCTGGTTTTTGCTCCTTGGGACAAGCCTGCTTTGGAAAGAAGGAAGATGGTATTTGCTGTCCTTTAGAAGCTATAATTTTCCAAGCTGAACTATCTTCATTTAATGCAACACGAACCACATCCTCAGGGGCCATTTTAAACAGATGTTCAAGCAGCTTTAGATCTTCTCAAAGTGAATTCATTCTGATTTTTGATGCGTCTTTTTTTTATTTTTAAAGCAAGCTGCCTTAGATTTCGAGTTCCACACATTATATTAAAAGTATTTGATTTTTCCTCTTCTAACCACTTCCTATTGGATGTTGGAATATTTCCATCTTTATTGTTACCTATAGATGGACAGTCTGGAGGTACTTGTTTCCCATTCTTTCTAGGATTCAAAACAAACCTTTCAGAGACCTCTAAGGATCAGATTTTGCATGAGATTGTAACAGTCCTATTGGCGGTGGATTGCCCCATCTACTTTCTCATCATAACAATTTTTGTTTGATTCTCTCAAAGAATCCTTAACAGCTCTGCCACTTGTCACTTGTAGGTAAATAAGGGCTAATGGTTTAAGGTGCATGTCTAGAAAGCATTTATTAAGTGGCTACTATGTGCCAGATAGTCTTCTAGGCACTGAAAGTAATTGTAACAGCCAACAATAGTAATCTTTGATAATTGTTTCTGTTTGAAATTACTAAAATGATTCAACCCTAGTTAGACTTTTTAAATTGTCAAAACACCTCACAAATTCATCATATTCTTTATAAAGTACAAGTCCGTTTCTGTATTACCTTAAAATGGAAATCACCCATGAAAAGACATTAGCTGCTGACTGCTGTTAAAACGTAAAAAAATTGACTTGTTCTATACCCACCTCATATGTTGTACCTATGTGTAAGAAAAAAAAGGCAACTGCCTATTGAAATCAAGAATGAAAATCCATTCTTAGCAGAGCAAAGATAGAACTCTTTGTGGTGGCCAAGAACTGGAAATCAAGGAGATGCCCATCAATTGGGGAATGGCTTAATAAATTATGGTATATGAATGTAATGGAGTACTATTGCACCATAAGAAATGATGAACAAGAAGACTTCAGGGAGGCCTGGAAGGACTTATATGATCTGATGCTGAGTGAAAGGAGCAGAACTAGGAAAACTTTGTGCACAGCAATAACCACAGTGTGCGAGAGTTTTTTCTGGTAGACTTGGAACTTTGTAATAACACAAGAACTTACTGAAAAAAAAATCCCAATGACGATTTTCTAAGGCAAAATGCCTTCCACC
>JAQQSK010009010.1:0-13262 GCA_028658325.1 Potorous gilbertii | reverse complement strand
GAGGGCAGATTGGTGATATGGGTAATTAGAATGTTCAGTGTATTGGGGAAGGGGGAGGGGACAAATGAGGAGAAAATTTTGGAACCCAAAATCTTGTGAAAATGAATGTAAAAAGTTAAATAAATAAATTTATTTTAAAAAATATATATATAAATATCGATGTAAAATATCTATGAGAGACCCTAAGAAGATACAAAATTAAGATAAAATAATACAGTCTCTCCCTTCATGGAGCACAGAAAGATGAGGCAGATACTACTTAATGCAGCCAGTATGTAAATACTGAAGCAAAATACTGAAAATACTTTGTCAAGCATCCGAATTTTACGAAACTACTACTTTTTCAAGATAGTGCAGGTCAATAAAAAACTTCCAACAAAATAATCAACTATACCTCATTCTGAAGTTCATCACCACTTTTAACAGAGGCAAGCATGTCATACAAAGTGCAGCAAAGATCTTCTATTCTTGGGGCTTCAGCAGTTCCCTTCAAAGTTTCATTGAAATACTTTTCAACTTCACACCATAAAAAAGAACCATTGTTTTTTTCCACAGGCTTGAAATCTGATGTGTAACTTTCCTGAAAATGTTCTAAATGATTATTTAAAAATTTCTTATAATCAAGGCTTATAACTTTCTGGGCATCAGCTTCACCATTTACTGGCAATTCTTCAAAGTGATCTAAATCGTGCATGTCAAACGAAAACACTATATTTTTTCCAAATAATACTCTGTCACCATGTTGCTCTTCGCTCATTTGTACAAGTGCTGTGAGATGGTCTTCAGTGAAGTGGGATGCAATCCGACAAGTGGCATTACAAGCTGCAGTTGCAGATGATGATGGAAAGGGACCAAACATCTGGTTAAGAGCCTTTGTTTCATTGTGACCAACACAATCCTTCAAGTGAAATGTCTTAAAAAGAAATGCAGCTCCACTTTCAATTGCTTCCTGTCCATTGTCTGTTCCAACTATTCAAAATACAAAAGAAACAAGATTAGCTCAACTGAAATATAGAAGATAACAATTTTTACAAATATTTTGCAAAGTAAAACCACAACAGTAATCAACAGATTAATGTATAAGGGGAATAAATTTGTTCAATCCAAATGCCATTATCCAAATATTAGAGAAATAAGATATACTGCTATTTCCAATAGTTAATCTATATTTGATTATATCTGAAAAACAATCCTATTTTCTTCTATAAGACAATTCTGGAATAAGAACTATAGTTAAAACACAATTAATAGGTGCTAACACACTGAGTTAAGTTATAAAATTAATAGTTCATAAAACCTTAGAATTTGAGACCTTTGGCAAATACTGATTTAGACTGTCAGCTTCTTGAAAACATGAACTAACTGTAGGTATACGTATTTGGGTTTGGGCAAGTAAGGGATTGAAAGGCAAATCTCTAATACAAGGGTAAATCAACACATGGTTGAAATATCAGAATTCATGTTTTTATGATAATAAAAACTTTAAAAGTTTTAAAATTTCTGACCATTTTATTTGAAACTGGCTGCTTAAACAAAAATCCTTTCCTTACACAAGGTAGAGGGAGAATACATATATATACTCACATATACATATATACATATAAAATATATATATATATATACACACACACACGTATAAATAGTTGCAGAGACGCGATGGCTTAATAAATATTCTGTCAACCCCTACAATCATATTTATTTGGTTTATTCATCATTCATCTCTTTAAAAGAACTAAAGTCTTTTACTCAAGATTATATCTGTAAACAATTCTACCTCCTTTTGTCCTCCTGAGTATGAAATAGTTGCTAAATCTGAACCAGCTCAGCACATTCATAGGCTATAGTTGTAGGCAAGATGGGTTTCTTAGAATTATCACAAACACTACATCATCTCAAGGAATATTAACTAACACTGAGACCTAAGAAGCAGTGAAACAGAACACATCTATCTTTCTCTTTTTTTGTGTGCTTTATTAAGCACACAAACTGGCTAAAAACTATTAATCAATTGCCTTTAGTGCAATTAAATATGGAATTCCTCTATTCCTTGAAATCTCAGAATGGAGTGGCAAACCATTCACTTTTTAAGTAAAGAGATCAAGAAATCATACTCTTATTACAATACATCAAAAAATAGGAGTAAGTGCTTTGGTACACGTCTGTATTCCATGACTATGAAAGATAGAAAAAAATACATCTGTATAATATTTAACAATCACTGGGGGAAAAAGTTTTTCATCTTAAGCTCTGTGACTATCTCATATTTAAAAAAAAATAACTGTTTTGTTCTTGACCAATAGTCATTTTAGATTCAAAATAAAGTTACGTGTAATAAAGATAATTCAAATAATCCTCTAAGAATACAGTGTATAATTTCATATTTTAACTAATCATATTATCACATAATCCTCCAAGAATACAGTGTATAACTTCATATTTTAACTAATCATATTATCACATATACACAAAACGTACCTGCATAACACGTATACCTACATGCATGTAAAATAATGCCGATAAATTCAATTATTGTGCTGTTTTAATGTTACTGTCAAATAAGTCATATGCCTGAAAATATGAGTCAACAATTATCTTCCATTCAGAATTCAATTCAATTTTAAAAATCTTTGCAAAGTTAACTCATGTGTTGAAATGCTCAATACAAAAATATTTCCTTATTTCTTATTATTTGAGGTCACCTAATTTACATAACACACACATATGCATGTACACATAAGCATGACCACAACTAAAAACCACACACTGAAGAAATGACTCAAGGAAATGAAAGGAAAGCATCTATAAGGGGCAAAGAATTAGATCTAATCCATAAAAACTGTAGAATTTCAAAGTCAACTGAATCAAACCTCCTCATCTTACAGAAGAATAAACTAATGCACACAGAAAGTAAGTTGCCTGAGACCAATGCAATCTTCCAAATGGCAAGACTGCTGACACTGAGAGCAAATACAGCATTTCAACTGTACAACAGTGCCTATAAAATCACAAGTTTCTGGGACAAAGATTAAAAAATACTCATGAACATTTTCTTTCGTCTATTGCTAGAGGCACTGGTCAGTGACTGGCAAAAGAAACAATTCATCTGCTCTGACTCTGTAAAGATCATTTTGCCTTCTCCACCCCGTCAAGATATCTCCAGTAGAGAACAGATGCTCCTAGGTTATTTACTCCTTACCTCAATCCTATTATTCTGTCTTGTAAACACCATTTCCCACTTAATCTTCACTTCACCAACAGAATACCTAATTTCTATTCAAAATGCTTCTTATCCTCAATTCTTTCTAGAATTCCCTCATACTATTTTACTTTCCGCTATTCACCTCTTAAACCCAATTGCTCTTTAATCAATTCTGCCTTTTTTCCCCCAATTACAAAGACAAAAAACAATACTCTTCCCACTGTGGATGTCTGTGACAATATTCACTTTTTTGCCTCTCTTGTCTGACCTCTCTTCTCATTCTCCTATACTGGATCATCAACCATATCCCACCTCCAATTGTGGATGTATTCCAAAATTTTGTCTTGGATCCTATGCTTTCTCTATATACTCTCATGACTTCATCTGCTCCCAATAATTCAATTATGATCTCTATGCAGAAGATTCCTAGATACCTATTTCCAGTCCTGATCTCTCTCCTGAGCTCCACAATCATAACAGTAGTTCTTTTATTACCTACAGGATCAACTGTAAAATCCTCAATTTGGCATTTAAATTTCTTCATAACCCAGTTTCTTCCTACCTTTCCACTCTTGGCTTATTTAATGTTCCTAGGACATGCCACTCCATCTCCCATCACCTTCATGTCTTATTTTCCCTGGATATTTTCAAGATATATCTTAAATCTTTCCTTATACAAAAAGACTTTTGTGGTCCCCATAGCTGCTAGTCCCCATTTTCTGATATTACTTTCCTCCTTTTCTGTATATACCCTGCACATACCAATTATTTATATGTGTCCTCCTCCATGAGAACATAAGCCACCTGAAGGCAGAAACTACTTTTGTTTTATTCTGTATACTCATCCTTTTAACAATGTGCCTAGTAGATTCTATCTCATAAATTCTTTTGGTTTGATTGACCTTGAGGGATGAACTGTCCTTAT
Organism: Potorous gilbertii; assembly: GCA_028658325.1. Taxonomy (NCBI): domain Eukaryota; kingdom Metazoa; phylum Chordata; class Mammalia; order Diprotodontia; family Potoroidae; genus Potorous; species Potorous gilbertii. Next base: position 9,138 of record JAQQSK010009010.1, on the reverse strand, counting down.
TCTGGGTGGAAGATGCTTCTTGAGAAAATAAAAAGTTCAAAGATAGATAGGAGAAGTAATACCAGAATCAGAGGAGGGAGAAGTCAGAGAAGGAAAGTCCTACTATTATTATTTGTGGGAATTTCCCCAGGAATTTATGTTCAGTCTTTTGAAAAAAGGATGATTTAAGGAAATCAAACTGGAAAATGTGGCCAGTTTTATTTTCTACAACTTATGGACTGAAAAAATATCAATAGAATGGTAGACAAGAAAACTTCTCATTCCCAAAAATCAAATATAATTCAGACATAAAGGCATTCATGTTAATTTTTTTAAAGTTTTAAAATCTAAAAATTTTAATTTAAAAAAACATTCATGAGTTTAAATCTAAAATTTTAAATGAGAATTAAGTTGACTGATGCTTTAATGATGCCTTTCATAACATGCATGACCTATCTTTCCTGCACAACTTAAATATACACAGTGAATATAAACTGTAGTTAGAATAATGAAGTTCTAAGAACCTCCACAGCAACTTTTCACATTCATTAAATGTTACAGCTGATAGCCAAATTTTAAGGAGAATATCTTCTCTTGGAGACTCTTCTCTCTAGGATGCTGTGACACAACTCTCTCCAATTCTTTTACTTGTCTGCACTGTTCCTTCTCAGGTTCCTTTGTTGGCTCTTCCTCTAGAGGTCACACCCATTAACCACAGGTGGCCCCTTCAAGGCCTTATCCTGGACCCTCTTCTTTTCTCCCTTTATACTTAAAAGGGATTTCATCAGTTTCTACGGGATTAATCGTGTCTATGTAGATAATTCTCAGATCTAATTATTCAACCCTTTCCAGTGCTCCAATTCTACATCACCAACTTTCTTTAGGCAAATTATTCCACAGAAATTTTTTGAACAAAAACATGTTAAAAAAAGAACTCAAACTCTCTTCCAATTCTTCCTTGCCAATACACCAACTATTACTTTCAATTACTATCTCCCAGTTACACAAATTTTCAACTCTCACTCAAACTCACCCTACATATCCAATGTATTGTCAAAATTTTGTCATTGCTACCTTCACAACATTTCTTACATACATTTCTTTCTTTCCATTCAAACACCTAGTATGCTAAGGCCCTCATTCTTTCTCACTTGGAGTATTGCAATAGGTTTTTATTTGTTCTTCAAGTTGCAAGGGCAAGTCTTTCTTTACACCAATCTATCCTTTACTCACCTATCAAAGCAATTTTCATAAAACATAGGTCTGAACATGCACTCCCCTAATTCAATAAACTACAGTGACTCCTTATTACCTCCATAATCAAATATAATGTACGGTTTTAAAAGCCCTTCACAACCTGGCCCCTTCTCACCTTGCCAATCTTCTCCCACATTAACCCCCTCTAAATACTCTGCAATTCAACAGCAGGCCAGTGCTTGCTTGTTCTATATACACAACACTCCATCCACATCCAGCTATTCACCCTAGCCGGAATGCTCTTCTTCCTCACCTCTATCTCTTGGTTTCCTTGGCTTTCTTCATATTAACTCAAATCCCATCTTCTGCAGGAAGCCATTATTAATGTCCGATCTGGTGACCTGCCTTCCTCTGAGACTACCTTCTATTTATAAAGTATGGCTATTGCAAAAACAGTAATTTGCATGTTGTTTTTCACCTGTTTACAATGGGAGCCCCTTAAGTGCAAAGATTGTTTTTGCCTTTCTTTGCATCCTCAGTGCTTAGCATGGTGACTTTTTATGGTAAGCATTGAATAAATGCTTATTAAGAGAACAAGATAGATTAATGGATGGAATGGTGGAATTAAAATCACAAAGACCAGATCTAATTATTCAGTTCTTTCCAGTGAGTTCAAATTCTCTCTGACACGTACTAGCTGTGTGATCTGATCAAATCTCTTAACCTCTTAACCTCTCTCAGCCTAGGTTTCCTAGGGAACAATAATAATGCATCTACACTTCACAGTTGTTGGGAAAATCAATGAGATACTAAATGAAAACCAGTTTGCAAACTTACTTAAAGGATTATATAAAATCTATCATTGTAGTTATACTGCTTGTCGTTAATTGGCTAGCTAAAGCAAGTGCTTTTATTGTAAAGTGAAGTTCATAAACAGAACTTGAAAAAAAATTAAACTTTGTCTTATCCACATCCTACAAGTAATAGTACTTTTAAAATGTTTAAGTCCTTTAAACATTTAACTTTACCTATTTGCTTTGCTGCTCGTAATATATCTTTTAAGTCTTCATTTACAATTTGTACTTCCTTCTTCTCCAGATTGTCATCCACAAATTTTACAATTTTATTCCATGTAAGTCCCAAATCTGAAATTTGTTTCTGAAGTTTGGATCGTTTCACCTGGGGGAAAAAGCATAACTCAGACACGTGTTTTCTAAAATCCATTACAAATTCTTCAAAGTGCATTATATATCAAGTCCACCCACCAAAAAATAAATAAAATTACATAGAGGATCAGAGATCTAGTGTTTGAAGAGAACTCAGAAGATATTTAGCCCAACCTCATCATTTTACAGATGATGAAACTGAGGCCCAAGGATATTAAACGACTTGTCTAAGAGAATACAGGAAGCAAGCTTCAGAAGCAGGATTTGAACCCAAGCCTTCTCTATTCATCATGTTACATTTTACAGTTCTCAAAATGAGCTGTATTTAAAGCTGACATTTTGTCAGCTTCTGTGGTTTTGTGCTATACCACAAGCTAACACACATCATTACATTTCATTCTTTCTCATGTACCTAAGTCCAGCCAAACTGGCCTTACTGCGTTCCTCATCTATGACATTCCATCTCCCAATTCTGAGCTTTCATAATAGATGTCCCAAATATGAGGAATGAACTTCCTCCTCACCTTTGCTTCTTAGAATCCCTTGGTTGTTGTATAGTCATTCAAATCGTGTCTGACTCTTCATGACCCCATCTGGGGTTTTCCTGAAAAGATACTAGAGTGGTTTTCCATTTCCTTCTCCAGCTCATTTTATAGATGAAGAACTGAGGCAAATGGGGTGAAGTGACTTGCCCAGGCTCACACATCTGGGAAATATATGATGCCAGATTGAACTCAGGAAGATGAGTCTTCTGACTTTACACCCAGCACTCTATCCACTGTGCCACCCAGCTTCTCCTCAGAATCCTTAATTTCCTTCAAAATTTGGCTCCAAAGACTCTCTCTAAAAATTAATTTGTACCTATATTGAATATATTTTTTATATGTTTGTGTGCAATGCATGTCTCCCCTTATAAAATAAGAACCCTTTGAGGGCAGAGACTGTTTCATTTTCATCCCTATTATCATACAGTGACTAGAACATAACAGGAGCTTAATAAAAAATGCTTGGTGATTAAACGAATAAGATGACTTTTTATTTTTCAAAGACATACCCTATTACTATACATAACGATGACTGGTTCCACCAATAAAAGCTGGCCTCATAGTTTTTAAATGTCTTACTTTGATTGCATTATTCAACAGTTTGTTATCATTAGACCTTTAAAGTAAGAAATAAAAGCAAAGGGAATTTTACCATAAACAATGACAATAGTTAACATTTCCACTGTACTTTAAAGAATGTGAAGCATTTTAGAAGCAGGATCTCATTAGATTCCAACAACAGCCCTGTGTGGCAGGTTCCAATATTAACCCTCACTTCACAAATGTTGTTGTGTTCGTCCTTTGTTGTCAAAGAAGACTATGTCATCAGAGAAATGATGACATGACTTGCACTTAACTTTGTTTTGAGCAAGGGAGGGCTGACAGATGAATTAGCGATGGAGGGGAGGGAGGGTGGGATCTGGAACCCTAAAGGAAAAGCCCTTGAACTTTCAAACAACTTTCAGGAACCCTGTCCTTGGCATTCACCAGACACACCTGGCCAACCCCAGCCCACCCAGATTACTTAGTTAGCTTATGCAAATCCTTGGTTGGCTCCAAATGACTTCAGGTCACTTCCAGATAGCATCCAGATCTTCCCACAGTTTTTCTGTATAAAAATATCAGTCCTATCCTGATCAAATGCACAGATTCTTAAAATCTGGCCAGCTTGTATTGGCATCATAAACAACTCAGACTTGCAAGGAATCTTGCCTACCCAATCACCGTCTAAATAAAATCACTACTTGGACTAAAAAAAGGCTTGAGTGGCAGAATTCTTTCGAGATAGACCACAGCCCAGTACCCTTTCATTTTGGGGCTCCTAGTACTCATAGATTGACACAAATTGACAAGAAAGCTTAAATAACCTGCACAGGGTCACAATGCAGGGAGTTCCTGTTGCAGGGATTGAAACTAGGTTTGACTCCAAGTCCAGAGCTCTACATAATTTGTCACACTGCTTCATAATACTATCAAGTATAGAAGAAGGCATATTATTTTTATCAATTTTTGAGTCAAAAGTGCACAATTCTTACATATGGTACCTAAGAGGCACAATTTCAAAGATAATATAATTTAATAAACCTTTATTAAGCACCTACACCTGCAAGACCCTATGCCAGGTATTAAGGATACAAAAACAAAAGTAGAAAACATTTACTCTCCTCAAGGAACATATAATCTACTGAGAAATATAACCTGTACAAAAATAAGTAGATACAAGTACTACTGAAGGAATGAGAGCATTAACAATAAAGGAGATCAACAAAGCTTTCTCAGGGAGAAGGGACCTCAAATGAGCCACAAAGGTACCCTGGCATTCTGAAATGCCAAAATGAACAGGATACAGATTTCCAAAATTCGGAACGTAATTGTTTATATTCATTACATAAAAGCCTGTCTTGTCTGATAGAATTTTAAAAGCTTGTTTTTATTAAAATATAAGAATTAAGTAAAGAAATGACTAATATAACAGATTAAATTCATATTTCTTGAATAAAAGATACGATTTGAAGACATAAACTTCACCTTAGATATTGAAAAATACAAATACATCCTAAAACTCAGTCTTTAAGCATTTACTAAACACCTACTATGGTGTCAGGCACTGTGCAAAATTCTGAGAATACAAAGAAAATTAAAAACCAGTTCTGGTTCTCAAGGGGTTCACAGAATAAAGAAGATGAGAATATACTAACAATGTACATACAGGAAAAATTTGGAGAGGTCAAAGTGGAATGGCAGTAAGAACAGGGAGGAATGGGAAAGGCCTTTTGCAGAGGGTGGGACTTTCTGAGACTTCAAGGAAGCCAGGAGACAGAGATGAGAAGGGAGAGAATTCAGAGCATGAGAGACAGCCAGTGAAAATAGATGGAATCAGGAGATAGAATGTCTTGTTTCAGAAGCAGTAAGGAGTCCATGTCACTGAATCAAAGAGTACAAAATGAGAAATTTATCTCAACAGTTATCAATGGGAAAGGGACTGGAGAAATCTAATAGAAAGAAATTTATACAATTCTATATAATTTTTACCCTAGTGGAACCCCTTCTGCACACTAGCTTACAGAATAAAATTGTCTTGATAAACTTGACACCAAAACAGATGAAGGAAAATCATTTCATTAAGTTATCAGATTAATACATTAAAGTCACACTTACCTAAGGGAGATTCTTGCACTTTATTGTTATTTTTTTCCTGAAAATAGTCACTATATGTACAGATGTCTCTGATACTATTTTGTAAAAGAAACATACAACTTAAAGTGCCTACAACTTCCAAGTTGGCCTACACAGATCTGTTGTTACATTTTTAATGTCTACTTTTCAGAATACCGGGGGAGAGTGAAGCCAAGATGGTGGAATAGAAGGACAGACCTGCTCTAGCTCTCCTGCCCAGTCAATGAAATACCTGTAAAAATGACTCTAAACAAATTTTAGAGTAGCGGAAGTCATAAAACAACAGAGCAAAACAGATTTCTAACCCAAGATGGCCTGGAAGACTGACAGGAAAGGTCTGTAGCACCAGGCTCAGAGTGGAGAACAGTGCAGGCCAGCCTTGGTCTTGCAGCAGATACAGGACTGAAGTAGGCTTCAGGGAGCTGAATCACAGGCAGCGGTTGCGATTCCCAGATTTCTCAACCCATAAACCCCAAAAATAGCTTCAAAGATCAGTAAGAAAGCTCCTTCCCCAGGTTAGGAGTGCAGTCTGGCCCCGGCCTGGCCACAGCAGTTGTCCACTTTTGGAGCCCTTGGCCTAAAGAGCCTGGGGGAATTAATCCACTGATTTGGGTGTCAGTTTTGAGTGGCAGTCCTGGGGTGAGGAGGAGTGCTGGTGTGGCGTAGCAAATTGTGGCTGTGGAGAGGGAGTATTACTCCCAGATCCAGAGCAGAAAAGAATGCTTGTAGTTGCTCACAGACCAGAAAGAAGGCCAGGAGAGGAGGAAAGTCCTTTCCCTCGACTGCCAACTTGGAGGAACTGAGAACTTACAGATCCCTAAAGTATACCCTCCACTTAACAAAGAACTCAAAAGTCAAGTAACTAGCTGGGAAAATGCCCAAAAAAGGTTAAAAAAATAAGACTACAGAAGGTGACTTTCTTGATAAACAGGTATTTTCTTCTATCCTTTCAGATGAGAAAAAACAAAGCATACCATCAGAGGAAGGCATAGAAGTCAAGGCATCTTCATCCAAAACCTCCCAAAAAAAAAAATATGCAAAGGTCTCAGGTCATGGAAGAGCTCAAAAAGGATTCTGAAAATCAAATAAGAGAGGTAGAGGAAAACTTGGGAAGGAAAATGAGAGTGATGCAAGAAAATCAAGAAAAGCAAGTTAATAGGTGCTAAAGGAGACCCAAAAAATGCTAAAGAAAATAACACCTTTAAAAATAGACGAACCCAAATGAGAAAGGAGGTCCAAAAAGCCAACTGAGAAGAAGAATGCTTTAAAAAGCTGAGTTGGCCACACTGAAAAGGAGGTTCAAAGGCTCACTGAAGAAAAGTTCTTTAAAAATTAGAATGGAGCAGATGGAAGCTAATGACTTTATGAGAAACCAATAAATTATAAAACAAAACCAAAAGAATGAAAAAAATAGAAGACAATGTGAAATATCTCATTGGAAAAAAAAACTGACCTGGAAAACAGATCCAGGAGAGAGAATTTAAAAATTATGGGACTACTTGAAAACCATGATGAAAAAAAGAGCCTAGACATCATCTTTCAAAAAATTATCAAGGAAAACTGCCCTGATATTCTAGAACCAGAGAGTAAAATAGAAATGGAAAGAATTCACCAATCACCTCCTGAAAGAAATCCCCAAAGGAAAATTCCTAGGAATATTGCAGCCAAATTCCAGAGTCCCAAGCTCAAGGAGACAATATTACAAGCAGCCATAAGGAAACACTTTAAATATTGTGGAAATACAATCAGGATAACACAGGATTTAGCATCTTCTATAAGAAGGGATCACAGGGCTTGCATTATGATATTCCAGAGGTCAAAGTAGATAGAATTAAAACCAAGAATCACCTACTCAGCAAAACTGAGTACAATACTTCAGGAAAAAAACGGGAATTTCAATTAGGGAATGGCTGAACAAGCTATGGTATGATTATGATGGAATACTACTGTGCTGTAAGAAATGATGAAGGGGATGACTTCAGAAAAACCTGGGAAGACTTACATGAATTGATGCAAAGTGAAGTGAGCTGAAGCAAGATAAAAATGTACATGATAACAGCAATATCATAATAATTAACTGTGAAAGATGTAGTAATAGTAACTCTGATCAATGCCATGATTCACAATAATTCCAAATAATTCACAATGAAAAATGCTATCCACTTCCTGATAGAGAACTGATGTACTCAGTGCAGACTGAAGAATATTTTTCCTTTATTTTTATTGTTTGTTGTGTTTCCCCCTACAATATGGTTAAAGTGGAAATGTTTTATATGACTTCATATGTTTATAAGGAGTATGGTGAGGGGAAGGTGTGAAGGGGGAAAGAGAATTTAGAACTGAAAATGAGAAAAAAAGAATACAGAGTGAAGCACAGAAATAGCTACCCCACTCAAGCAACAGAAAACCAGTTGTCACTGCCATGGTATAGAGGTCCACTGTAAAATGAATATAACATGTGAGGAAAGGCTCCACTCAGCAGAGTTCTGAGACTCTATACACAAACTCAATGCAGGTAAGTGGCACAATGGATAGAGCTCTAGGCTTGGAATTAGAAAGACTCATCTTACCGAGTTCCAATCCAACTTTAAACACTTCCTAGTTATGTGACCCTGGACAAGTCATTCAACCTTGTTTGCCTCAGTTCCTCATCTGTAAAATGAACTTGAGAAGGAAATGGCAAACCACTCCAATATCTTTGTCAAGAAAACTCCAAGTGGTGTCACACAGAGTCAGATACAACTTAAAACAACTCAACAACAACACAAACTCAAAAACAAAAACATACCACCCTACTCTATTTCCAAGTGTTACTATTGTCTCTACTTCAATCCAACAAGCTACAGTGATGATCTAAGGGACTAGATTTACCTTGGATTCACCTAGCTAATATCTACTTAGCAGACTACCTTATAGATGAGCTTATAGACTCTTTACATGAGTACTCTTTGAAACTTAAAACAATTCAAAAGAAATAAGACGAAGTATATATTTGAGTCTATGCGGATATGTGAGTGTTTTACTATGCCTTTCATATAAAAATTGTTACCATTAAGTCGGCTGATTCTTCATTATAATCATCTTGTTTGGTGACATTTGAAAAGGAGCGCAATGCTCCTGTAAGACGAGGTAAGTCCATATTATTCATTCAGTGATCCATATAAGAAGGAATGAAATCTTATTGCAATTCCTAAAACCTGAAACAGACAAAACAAAAAGATATTTATTTGGTTGTTTTTTCTTTATCAATCAAGTCAAATAAATTCATCTCTGTAAGAAAAACCATTGCTGAGGGGGGCGGAGCCAAGATGGCGGAGTAGAAAGACTCACCTATGCTAGGTCCGAACCCACAGCCCATAGATTTCCTGTAAAAAGAACTCCTGACAAATCCTGGAACAGTGGAAGCCGCGCAGCAACACAATGAAGGAGATTTCCATTGCAGAGAGCCCTGAAAAACTGACCGCAAAGGTACCCCGGACGGGAGCCGAGTGCAGCCAGGCCGAGCGCTCCCCTCCCCCGGCCCCGGACGCGCGGCACTGAGAGGACGCCTGCAGGCGTCAGGGACTTGAATCTCC
>JAQQSK010009009.1:0-13263 GCA_028658325.1 Potorous gilbertii | reverse complement strand
CACTGGTTGCCATGACAATTGAATGTGGTGTTGATGTAACTATTAAAGGAATTGTTCTTGTTGATGTTACTGATAATGATTCCTGGAGGCTCTGGCCATCTGGTAATAGAATCCAACAGAATGACAAACAATCATGTGGCATCTTAAGGAAGTAACACCTGAGGGCTGCCAGAGGTAAAGAAGACCTTTGAATGGGTTGCAGAAAGTGTTCAGCTGCTTCATAAAGTAGAGCGTCCATGCAGAGTGGTCGTAGTGATGGGCTCAACTCCTGATTTTGGTCATTGTGAAAAATTAAGAAGCATTGTGGACATTATGAAATTACCTGTGAATTTCAAGCCCTGCCCATAAAGGTCCAGATGAAACTGAGGGTTAAGGTAGAGTATGGGTGGAGTCAAGATTGTGGAGCAGAAAAACAGACCCATAGAACCTCCCTCACATAACTCACAACATACCTGTAAAAAAAGACTCTAAACAAATTCTACAGCAGCAGAAAGCACAAAATGACAGAATGAAAGATATTTCTAGCCCAAGACAGTCTGGAAGGGCGACAGGAAAGGTCTCTTGCACTGGCCTCAGAGAGAAGCACAGCACATTGTGGGCCATGCACGAAGCATGAACAAAATCCAGAACACGCTTCAGGGATCCACTGGCACCAACAGTTTCCACACTATTCACCACACAAATGCCAAATATAGCTTCCAAGGTCAGTGAGAAAGCCTTTTCATCTGGATGAGAAGGAAATATAGTCTGGCCCCACCAGCAGCAGCCACTGCAGTGGCAGCAGCTACAGTGTCCATTTTTGAAGCCCTCCACCTAAAGCCCCTAGGGGACCTGAGCAGGTGATTTGAATCTCAACCCTGAGCTCAGTCCTGGGAACTCTCTGCTCACTCAATTTGGTGTGAAAATCTATCTTACACTACAAGAAAGTAGGGGAGAAGGGGACAAGTGGGTGAGGTGGATGATAGAAGGGAAGGCAAATGGGAGAAAGAAGTAATTAGAAGTAAACACTTTTGGGGAATGACAAGGTCAAATGAGAGAATAGAATAAATGTGGGGGTAAGATAGAATGGAAGCAAATATAGTTAGTCTTACACAAATATAATTAGACTCTTATGGAAGTGTTTTGCAAAATTACACATATATAGCCTATATTGAATTGCTTGCCTTCTCAGTGATGATGGGTGGTTAGGGAAGAAGGGAGAGAAGATGGAACTCAAAGTTTTAAAAAAGAATGTTGAGAATGGTTTTTACATAAAAATGGGAAATAAGATATACAGATAAAAGTGTTACAGAAATCTATCTATCTATGACTCTGTCATGGCAGCCTATACTTCAATAATTGCTCTGGAATATTTGTGCAATTCTTAAAGTTCCCTGTGTTATCCCTCATTCAGTTGGCTTTCAAATTTTCAATTATAATGCTAATAGGCCTTCAGAATTTTTTTAAAACCCATGAAGCATTCAATTTAGACATAAGAAAGCTTCTTTCATCTCTCTCCAGCTCCATAAGTAAGCAGTTTTCTCTGAGTCAGGGAAGCATTCGAGAGGATGCAAAAAATAACTTTAATTGTGCTGTGAAAGTGAAGGTTAAAATACATTCTTTCACTGTAGCCTAGAGGAAAATGTTACAATGATTGATCTGTGAAGTGAAAGCCAAGGTAGTCTTTAAGAAGAAGAAGAATAATCATCTCTATGAATTCATACATTTATATTGCTATACATTTAATAACATGAGGAGGAGAGGAGAGGAAATTGCTATTGGTAAGGTTAAGGTGTCCTTCCTTTCCCCGCTCCAACAATTAAAAGACACTTTCATCATTAATGCCCAGAACCTGCACTTTGCACACCAATGCTCACTATTGCTTTTATTGAAAGAAGTATTCTTCGGGAAAAGAAAATGAGTAGCAATATTTGTAGACAAAATTTCACATGAAAATGAAATATAGACAATGTGATGCAGGGGATAAAGCAATGAACTAGCATAAAAACACATGGATCATTGTTCCAGCTCACCCATTTATTGTATTTGAGAGTCTGGGGAAGGTGTTTTATCCCATTCTCAGGGACATTCTCTAATTCCTTCATGTTATTTAGGTTAGGTAACACCGACAATTTCTTTGACAATAAAGGGAGTGTGGTGCACAGGAGCTGTCCTATTTTCTCTCATGTGTAAGTGTTTATTGTATTGATGATGTCATTGATGTAGGAATTTCAAAGCAAGATACAATTTCTATCAATACATTTGATTTTCTTCTCTGAAATGTATAGTTTCTGAGATTTGCTTAGAGTACTGAGAGGTTAAGGGACTTGGCCTGAGTCACAGAGCCAATATGTCACACATGTAGCTCTTTTTAACTTGTGCCTCCTGACTCCCAGATCATTTCTTTAGCTATTGCACTATGTTGCCTCTCAGGGGACTGATGAAGCAGCAGAAAGTGCCTGTGTCAATATTACTGACCTGAGGATACTTGTAGAGGTCAAGTAGGGTCCCCATCTGGACAGACATAGCTGATGTGGCTCCTCCAATGACAGCCACAGACTTGTCCTGCTCCCTGCAGCTGTAGTTAGGAATGAACTGGCCCTGTCCAGACAGCCAGTGCAGGGAGCTCTCCAAGGTCTTCTCATCACTGTGGTAGGTGTTATATAGGTGGAATCCCAGGGTAAGGTTGGGCAAAAGGTGAGGGTCCTTGTTGATCTCCTCTACAGCAAACATTAGGGCCAGAACTTGTTGGTAATTTTTGTATAGCCACCTAATAGGGAGTGAATCAGACACCATTGCAAACCAGTAAAAATAATTCATTTATGGAAGGAAGATGTCACAGTCATAGGAGGGTCAGACCTATGAACTCAATCTCCTTTTGAGTGTATTAATAACAGCCTACCTTATACCTATACTGGTTCCCTGGTGTGATTGCAACACTAAGAACCTTTTTTTAGTTCCTAGTATAACTCTACCTGTCAATGTCACTCATTCATTCACTTATGGAATCATTAATTCATTCATTCATATAATAAAGAAAGAAGGGACACCTACCATTTCAGGATCAGAGTTTGAGATTTTGAAAACCAGTCAGAAGTCATCTAATTTCCAAAGGAATCTCCACCATAACATTTCCCATAAGGAATGTAGTAGTATTGAGTAGTATTCCCCACTTTAAGAGAGGGGAAAGGAACCTGGAGCCTCAAAGCCACATGTGGCCCTCTAGGTCCTCAAGCACAGCCCTTTCACTGAATAAAAATTTCACAGAACACATTCCCCTTAATGAAATGATAGGTTTTGAAAACATGGACCAAGTCTAAAGGTCACACCCAAGGGCTTAGAAGGAGGCCACAGGTTTCCCATCTGTGCCCTAAGAGTTAAATGAAGAAGTCCTGGGAAATTAAAAAAAAATAAATAAAATCTTTAATCTTCCTGTAAAAGTAAGGCCACAAGTGATTGTCAAAAGCATTGCTCCCATCTGGAGTCTGTGTTTGAAAATTGTCTCCCTCACAATTCCCTTCAGTTTTCAGCACGTTTTAGTCAAAATCAATTCTGAACTTTGGCCCACAGCCAGTTAGGAGGTCCCATGGTCCCTGCTCCCAAAGACTGATTCTGCTTGACTCAGACAATAACCCTAGATTCATCTAGCCATTTTTACCCTCAGAAAACTAACTCTTTCCAAGACTCCACAAGACTGAAGTGTGTCCCTCATCCTTTTCCTCCCTGTTCTTTTGTGAGTATCTCCGTGAAGGTCCCCCGAAATTTTATGTCCTATAGTTTCTCTATTTCTACTTCCTTTTTGTTCTGTCCAATGGTGCTCTTCCTTTCAGACATGCCGCTTATTATACAGTGCTCTTCTTAGAAGCATGTGTGAGTAAAAATTCAGTATCTGCACTGTTTTCCAAGTTTTCTGGCTTAGAGAAAATAGAGAACAAGGGATGTATTGGGAAGCTGATGCCTAAGTGTCAATGGCCTCCATGGAATGACACCATGCATATGTCTAGGGACTTTATCCAAAAAAGCATGGCTTTCCCCAGTAATGTAAGAGAGAGATACGGGAGATTACTGTCTTTCTTCGGTGGAATTCTGGCTCCTGACTCTATGTTAAGACAATATTTGACAAAAGCATGTTTCCATAACATATCTAAACAATCTTGCCTGAAGAATGTTAGGATTCAGGAACGTTTGATAAGCTCACAAACCAGCAAAATAACACAGTGGGTAATATTTGACCTGTGACTGCTATAGAGAAAGTTGGAACACTGAGCAAGGGAAGGCCCCTTCCCAATAGAGGAAGACTTCATCAAGTACATAATGGCCTTGAAAGGATGGGGATTTCCATGAGTGAAAATGAGAGTGTGCAGAAGAAACAAATGAGTGGACAAGGCACAGAAACATATCAGAGGGACAGAAAGCACTTCAAGATTATATCCAGAGGCTCTGCTATCAGGAGCTTTCTAAGGGAATTAAGGTCAAGATCTGGAGGATCTCCTCTGCACCATGATCTCTTCTCACTTTTTCCCTTTTAAGATTGGGACTGAGAAAAGCAAGAGAGAGAGAGAGAGAGAGAGAGAGAGAGAGAGAGAGAGAGAGAGAGAGAGAGAGAGAGAAACAGAGACAGAGACAGAGAGACAGAGACAGAAACAGAGACACACAGAGACAGCAGCACACAGAGAGACACACAGAGAGAGACAGAGAGACAGAGAGAGACAGAGACACACAGAGACAGAGGCACACAGAGAGACATACAGAGAGAGACAGAGACAGAGAGACAGGTAGAGACAGAGAGAAATCAAGAATTTAATCAACAAGCCCCAAGTTCATAGTCAAACGGATGTCATATACCTGTCAATATGCTCTAAAATGTTTGCAGTCCAAAAATATTTCTCTAGCAGCTCTCATCTTTAAAGTAATTAAGACCTGGATTCCAGAAGGTGATGGGCAATGGCAAGGGAATCTTCAGGCCTTCTCATTTACTTTATCATTAATATCTAAACTGACTTTCCCTCTACTAACTGCCTGTTTTCTGAGAATTTGAAATTCTTTCTTCCCTTTCTTCATTAATACTTCCTACAGTTAGAATAAGGGGAAAAAGAACTCAATTTTCCCATTGTTCTCAAGGAAAACTCTGGCAAAGGCTACATAAAAATAAAAAAGAAAATTTGGTTTCCAGTGGCCTTTTTCCTCAGTGCTTCATGTACATAGACATATACCTGCCTCTTGACAACTATCATCCATTCAGCCTGGGTAGCCAATAATCACAGAACAGAAAAGAAGTGGAAGTCTCTTAAAATGTTCAAGAAATATAAGCAACCATTGAAATATTTTCTTATTTAGACCAACGTAGAGAAAAGTGTGGAGGAGAGAAAAGAAAGGCACAATGGCCATGTGAAATGGAGAAAGAACTTCAAAGAAATAGAGATGAACAGACACAGACATGCAGAGGAGGTCGAAATTGCCATCTTTCAGATCCTGGTCTTCATCTCCTAAAATCATTGCTGCAAATCCCTTGTCAGGGCTTTGACTTGCAGGGACGTCACAGTGAAAATAATTTTGTGTTGGGTGTGTGTGTGTGTGTGTGTGTGTGTGTGTGTACGTGCGTGAATTTAGGTCTCCATCCCATTTCTATAGTAAAGATGTTCATAGTTTATATTTTATGTTTCATTTCTAGATACTGGGTTCTTGTGTTTACTAGAGTTGTTCACAACATGAGCACAGCCATGATAAAACTCCAGAGATCTCCACTGCCTCAAGATCAGTGAGAGAAGAGACAGAAAAAGAGAGACATAAATACAGACACATAGACAGAGACAGGAAGTGACAGAAGACAGACAGGGAGACAGATAGAGAAAAACAGTTCACTCCTTATCTCTGAAAGAAAATCAGATGGATGGAAACCAACCATACACAACAAAAGTCAGAGAATAGAGAATAAAAGAGACCCTCAGATAAGCAGACTAGGGCCGACCTTCCTATCTGAGTCTTCAATAAAGACCTCTATAATCTGCTCAGAGGCACAGGCAGGCAGGCACTTACTGATAATTTCGACAGTCCTTGTCAGGTTTACTTCCAAAGAGTCCTGCTCCTGTGACACTGTTCACTTCAACTGAATACATGGGGAGAAAAGTCCCAATCACAAGATCCCCATTTCTGACAAGACCTGGACTGATTTGGGGGAAGCACGGTGCTTTCTCTGTCCTGTTCTCAGAGGCTGGAAGCTTCAGCAGCGGTGACAGGAGCAGGAGAAAAAGCAAAAGAGAAATCTTTCGAGAAAAAAGAAGTGACACATCCATAAACATTAGATAAAGCCTCAAGCATAGCAGGAGGCAAGAAACTTCCATTACTAGAGTAAAGTCAAACATTCTAAGCTTGATGTTCTGAGAAATCTCCTGGAATGAGAAAGTCTACTTTTAGGGCAGATAGCCAGGTTTAGCCCTCCCTTCACATATCAGGAAACACAAAGCGACACTAACTGTGCCCATGTCAAGGACAAGAACAATGATAGAAGACCAAGTGGTGATTATAAGGTTTTCAGGCCCTCAACTATGTTGTTTTCTCTCAAGGATCTTATCATTAGTCACTGAAAATCGTCTCTACAGAGACATGTAGGTCCATGAGGAGTTCTGAGGACCATTCCTGCCTCAGGCATCTCCAGCTGTGTCCTTGAATTTAAGGCAAAAACATGAATACAAAACCATGTTTTGGAATCTCTGCTGCTCTTATCAACAGAGATTACTGCACAGGAATGCTAATGGAGGGGCATGTGTCTGTGTGCTGCAGGAAGCTGCAGAATCCTGCACATGGCAGGTTTTGCACTGGGGAGAGCTTGATGTGAACAAACAAGATTAAAAACTTTTAGAGAGTTGAAAGTTGACAGGATATATGTCTGGAATGTCTAATGACTTCTGAGCCAGGATCCACCTTGTCCTCAGATGAACTCACAAGTACAGGCTCCCTCGATGTTCAGTACTGTAGAATCACAGAAATTCAGGAAACAAAAATGGGCATCAGAGGATCCAAGTGATGCCTGAAAAGCGTAGCCACCTACAATTCCCAGCTTTGTCTGCACCATATCCTTGTCATACTCACATACTCTGGGAATGAATAATTTTCTCCCAAGTCCTAGTGTCATGGCATTTAGAACCAGAAAGAACTTAAAGATCAATTTAATCCAACACATGCTTTTTAGAGATAAGAAATCTAATTTAAAACACCTTTTCTAAAGTTGCCATTATTAGGCAGCTGAATGCACTGATAGTACTAGCCTGCATTTACACAATCCCTTAAAGTTTATAAAGCATTGTGCAGATATTATCGAATTTCACTGTCACAACAATGCTGAGAAATATGCACTATTACCATCAACATTTTATCAGTGAGGAAATAGGCTAGTGAAAAGTTCAAGACTTTGACTAGGATCACATAGTCGATATGTATCTGAAGAAAGATTCAGATACAGGTCTGCCTGATTCCAAATCTGGCATTATCCATTCCATTATTGTTACAGCTGGAGAACATCATAACACATTGTACCTCTCACAATGGTTCCTTTTCAACCTATGTCCACTTTTGTACCGTGTAAGAGGCAGGACTCAAAACTTATAGCAAAGGCAGGAAAAAACTGTTGTTGGTTTCCAGACAAAGGAAATCAATAGTAACAGGGCCTTGGAGCGGGTATGATGATTAAGGGGAATACACACTGAACCTACAAACCAAAAAGGCCATCAAAAGGAAGCATGCCTTCCCTGGATGTTGGAGCCTTAGAAAGTTCAGAACACCACCCCATTGTTAAGAGAAGTGAAAAATTCAATGAGATACATATGCAAACACACACACACACACACACACACACACACACACACACACAACTTGAAAACTAGGTGGTAAAGCAGGAAGATCACTGGACCTGGAGTTTCAAAATTGTTGTTATAGTTCAGTCATTTTCTGTCATATTTATTTTTTCATATTCAAATGAAAATAATTTACTTAAATCGAACAGTATGATTTCATCTTTGTATAGTTCAGAATATCATCCAAGTCAATGTCTCTCTCAATTTACTACTTTTAAAAAGAGAAAAAAAGACTCTATTTTGGTTAAGGAAAAGCAACTCCAGTAAAGCTACATTAGAGATCAAATATTACATACAGTCTATGCAGCCACATGAGAAATAGTTTCGACCTCCGTTATTAAACAGGTAGTTGATTCTGTCAGCTAAAGCCTAGTGACTTGTATTTGTTTTATGTATCCAGAGTTTGTTCTATTACTTTGCAAGAGATTGTGCTCCCTTGAGTCAGCTGTGTTCATTGATCAGAATAAATTCCAGCATCTCCCACCATTTCCATTAATCACAGACAAGTCAGTGTATATGAGCAAGATAATAGAAAGATGCAAACAATATCTGGTCTTATTTATGTATGCTGTTCAGTAATACAGCAGGAAGTTTGAGGAATTATTTTGAGTTTAAATAACACCAAACTGCCTAATACTGAAAAGGAAAAGAAAAGCATTTTACGCAAAACACTCAAGATCCCAAGGCAAAAAGTTCTCTACACCAGGAAGTGTCTGGATGGCATCAGTTACAAGTCATGGATACACAATCATTGCTATAAAGCTCCCTGGAAGGCTAGTTGTTTCTTCCATACTTGTAAACTGTTCAGTTTGCACTTTCAAAACTCTGGCAAGCCCACAAAAAAATGATCTTGCACTAAATTTGAAATTTTCTCCATGTGATTTATGTATTGCCATGTAAAAATTAAACTGCTTTACTGAAGAAATGGCAACTAGTGTGGTCACTTGGCAACAATTTATTCCTTTGGCTGGTTAAACATCTGAACACTCACATGTGCCTTTTAACATACCAATACGCCTAAAATTGCAAAATCTTTCCTATATGACTCCATCTATTACTGTTAGTAATATGCAGTTTTTAAACATAAATATTTTCCAATTATTTTGTCTTATTTTTTTTACTTAAAAAGCCCCTGACTTTTAAACTCAATGCTCCAGGAAGCTTTTGAATGGAGTCAGTTCCAGTGATTGAGTGGTCTGAGTTGTAAACAGAGTTAAAATAACACAAAAGTATGGTGACCCTTGTAGTGCTTCGGTAACAAGCAGCATTGGGCAAAAAGAACAATTTTATCCTGAAAATCTGAACGAAAATAGCATAAAAAAATGAACTATCCATAGAACAATTATTCCATCTCAATATTTCTACAATCTGTGTATTCACCAATGGGAATTGAAATAAGTTTTACCAGCTGCTTGCTCTCCTATGTAATATTTGTTTATTTGTTTGTTTGTTTTTTGCAATTTCCATGATTTGAACCTAAACTCCTTTAACCCTTCTATTGTGAATATATTTATGATTTAGACACCTCACAAAATCTGTGTCTGTATTTCTGAACTCAAGCCCAAAAGTTAGTTCCTATCATTTTTCTTTACCTGAGATGCCTAAATCTGCAGCAGGTGCTATCAAAGGTAGAGTTGTCTTTTAAAAAACTAAGAGAATTACTGTCACTTCTGATGTAGTGCATGTGTCTATACTTAGCTAAAACAGAGCTGGTTAGCACAGCTGATTTAGTCTATACTGAAAGAAACAAACCCAACTACAGGACTGCAGGACAGTGTGTGCAAATCCAAGTGTGCTTAAAGTTGAGGACAGCCACAGAACACTAAATCACAATGAGATCAGTTCCTTCCCTGTATTTCTCCCACATCCTTCCAATGCTGGCCAGTTGTTGCCAAGGTGACCACAAGGCTCTTCTGAATTAAAGGCAGTGTTTATTATGCTGACCCAGGGGATGCAGTACTTTCCCCAAATGCTGCTTCACTAGAGTTGGGAGGGGGTTGGTTGGGCATACCCATGAATTGTCTTCTAAATAATTTCTGCCCTTGGAATTCTGTTCTTGAAAGTTTGTGCCACCGCTTGGTATGACTTTCTTGTTATCTGCTCATGACTGCAGACTTGCTCTCTCCAATAAAATCTTTGTATCTCCGGACAGAGGAGAACCCACGGATAGAGGGGAACAAATAGCACTGCAGAGGACTTTGCCATTTGGTGAAAGAGGAGCGTGTCTGTTGTAGGTTGTAGTTAAAGATGTCAAATGTAATTTTGATCAGTCCTTCACTAAGTCTTCAACACACTGGACTGGTGCACAGGCTTTTTTGATTGTAGATAGAGTTTTAAATGTTCTTAGTAGGTTGGCTTGCACTTGAATCACAAAATGCAAATTAGACATTTTTCTCTTGAGTTCCCAGTAGGCATGTTTCATATTATCACTTGGAATGCTTGACCTTTGGAAATCTTTGTTGTTGAGATTGTCTTCCTGAGACTGATCCTTGTGTTTAGATTTTTGCCATTCTGTTCTCAGATTAGAACATTCCTTTCTCATCAGTTCCAGCTCCTTTTCCAAACCTCGGATTTTTAGGTCATTGCTCAACTTCTCTACCTACCAGTTAGATGCAAGTCGATTTAGATTCCTCATCATTTGCTGAGTCTCGACCTCAGTCTGGAGTTAGACTTCTTTTGTCTGTAGTTGTTCATTTAATACTTTCAAAGATTCAGAGTTGTCTTTATTCATTTGATTCAATTTGCTTTTCAAATTATCTCTCTCTAGACAGACCTCCCGATAAGCCTGAAAGGCCTTGTTTACTTGATATCCTTCTACTGAGCTTGTTTCTTCATCTAATTGGGTTTCAAGAAGCTTTTCTTCCAGAAATCATATTCTTTTCTTTTTTTCTTTCAGGCTGATGGGACAGGTTGTTGAGTTTGTCCCTTGTTCTTGTTTTTTTTAAATTTATTTACTTAAGTTTTCAACATGCATTTCCACAAAATTTGGGGTTCCAAATTTTCTCCCCATTTCTCTCTTCCCCCCACCCCCAAACGATGAGAATTCTAATTACCTCTATCACCAATCTATCCTTCGTTCTAACATCCCTCCCTTCCCTTATCCCCATCTTCTTTTTTATCCTGTATGGCAAGATAACTTTCTATTCCCCATTACCGGCATTTCTTACTTCCTAGTTGCAAGAACAATACTCAACAGTTGTTCCTAAAACTTTGAGTTTCAGTATCTTTTCCTCCCCTCCCTCCTCAACCATTCCCTTTGGGGAGGCAAGCAATTCAATATAGGCCATATCTGTGTAGTTTTGCAAATGACATCCATATTAGTCATGTTGTGGAAGACTAACTATATTTCCCTCCATCCTATTCTGTCCCCAATTTCTTCTGCTCTCTCTTTTGACTATACCCTTCCCCAAAAGTAGTGTCTTCTAATTTCTCCCTCCTCCCAATGCCCTTCTTTCCATCATCTCCCCCCAACCCCACTTATCCCCTTCTCCCCCACTCTCCTGTATTGTAAGATAGGTTTTCATACCAAAATGAGTGTGCATTTCATTCCTTCCTTTAGTCGAATGTGATGAGAGTAAGCTTCATGGTTTTTCTCTCACCTTCTCACTTTTCCTTCCACTGAAAAGTCATTTACTTGCCTCTTTTATGAGAGATAATTTGCCCGAATCCATTTCTCCCTTTCTCCTCCCAATATATTTCTCTCTCACCACTTAATTTCATTTTTTTAAAGATATGATCCCATCCTATTCAATCCACCCTATCTCTCTGTCTCTCTCTGTGTGTGAGTGTGTGTGTGTGTGCAATCCCACCAACTACCCAGATACTGAAAAATGTTTTCAAGAGTTACAAATGTTGTCTTTCCATGTAGTAATGTAAATAGTTCAACTTTAGTAAGTGCCTTATGATTTTTCTTTGCTGTTTACCTTTTCATGCTTCTCTTGATTTTTGTGTTTGAAAGTCAAATTTTGTTTTCAACTCTAGAATATCAGGGCAGTTTTCCTTTATAACTTTATGGAAGATAATATCTAGACTCCTTTTTTGGTCATGGCTTTCAAGTATTCTGATAATTTTTAAATTGTTTCATCTGGATCTATTTTCCAGGTTATTTTTTTTCCAGTCAGATATTTCACATTGTCTTCTATTTTTTCATTATTTTGTTTTTGATTTGCAATTTCTTGGTTTCTAAGAAACACATTAGCTTCAATCTATTTTTTATTTTCTTTCTTTAATTTAATTTTATTTTTTAATATAAATTTATTTATTTAAATTTTTACATTCATTTTCACAAAATTTTGGGTTCCAAATTTTCTCCCCATTTGTCCCCGCCACGACCCCAGTACACTGAGCATTCTAATATCCCCTATCACCAATCTGGCCTCTCTTCTATCATCCCACCCTTCTCTTGTGCCCATCTTCTCTTTTGTCCTGTAGGGCCAGATAACTTTCTATTCCCCATTACCTGTATTTCTTATTTCCTAGTAGCAAGAACAATACTTGACAATTGTTCCTAAAACTTTGAGTTCCAACTTCTCCCCATTCCTCCCACCCCATCCATTCCCTTTGGGAAGGCAGGCAATTCAATATAGGCCATATCTGTGTAGTTTTGTAAATGACTTCCATAATAGTCATGTTGTGTAAGACTAATTCTATTTCCCTCCATCCTATCCTGCGCCTCACTGTTACTATTCTTTCTTTTGATCTTATCCTTCCCCGAGTGTTGACTTCAAATTGCTCCCTCCTCCCTTTGTCCTCCCTTCCATCATCACCCCCACCCAGCTTATCTTCTTCTGCCCCACTTTCCTTTATTGTAAGATAGGTTTTCATACCAAAATGAGTGTGCATATTATTCCTTACTTTAGTCGAATGTGATGAGAGAAAACTTCATGGTTTTTTTTTCTCAGCTCTCCTCTTTTTCCCTCCACTAAAAAGTCTCCTGCTTGCCTCTTCTATGAGAGATAATTTACCCAATTTCATTTCACCCTCTCTCCTCCCAATACATTTCTCTTATACATTTACTTCAATTTTTTTAAGATATGATCCAGTCCTATTCAATTCAATCTGTGCTCTCTGTATCTGTGTGTGCGTTTATATGTATATGTGTGTGCATGCATGCACGTGTGTATATGTGTGTATGTGTATGCATGTGTGTGTAAACCTACCAACTACCCAGCTTCTGAACAGTTTCAAGAGTTACAAATATTGTCTTTCCATGTAGGAATGAAAAAGTTCAACTTTGGTAAGCCCCTTGTGACTTCTCCTTGCTGTTTACTTTTTCATGCTTCTTCTCATTCTTGTGTTTGAAAGTCAAATTTTCTTTTCAACTCTGGTCTTTTCATCAAGAATGCTTGAACGTCCTCAATTTCATTGAAAGACCAGTTTTTCCCCTAAAGTATTATACTCAGTTTTGCTGGGTAGGTGATTCTTGGTTTTAGTC
>JAQQSK010009008.1:0-13263 GCA_028658325.1 Potorous gilbertii | reverse complement strand
CAAATTCATTTCAGTGACTTAGTGTTCTTTCTTCTCAGGAATGTTATTAATTCTTTTCTCTATTCCTACATGTATGGGTACTCAAATTTTCTATCTATGAGTACCCATATGCTCTATGTTGAATTATAAATATATGAATGCAAGTATACATCCTCTCCCTCTGTATTCACATATATGAGGTCTCCTATATGCTCTCAGTAATATATATATTATTATGTTATATATATTATATTATGTATATTATTATATATCAGTAATCATAGATAGTTATAGCGTACAGCAATATAGTCTGTAGTACAGTATGGCATATAGGAGTGTAGTACACTGTTCACTATTGTATATAGGAATATAATCTGTAGTACACTATGACATATTGAAATGCATTATGTTGTATGCTATGGTAAATAAGAATATAGTCTGTAGCACAATATGGCATGTAGGAACGCAGTTTCTTGTACACTATGGTACATAGGAATACAGTCTGTGTTACACTATGATATATAGGAATATAATCTGCATTATACTATGGCATATAGGAATATAGTACATATTACACTATGGCATAAAGAGATATAGTCTATAATACACTACGGTATACAGAAACGTAGTAAGTAGTACAGTGAGACACGTAGGAATACAGTATGTAGGATGCTGTGGTACTACCATGTACACCATGGTATATAGAAATATGGAAGAGTATAGAAATAAGGTACATGTACACAGAGGAATATGGAGAGAATGAATACTCACAGATGAAGTAATCATACAGGAGTATAGAAAGGTTCTATGTATGCTCATATACGCCAATATAGAGAGAGAATATTTGAATAATCATGTATATGAGTCACAAGAGACTCATATAATATTTTTATACACACTGATTACATGACTGCTCGTATACACATACACATATATCATGAATATGTGACTGGAGTATTGGGAGGAACCTAAATATATTGATTTATTTATAGAGAGTATAAATGAGTACTAAAGTTTGGGCAGCAAGAGAGTGTGGAGGAATATTCACACCTATGAATACATAAGGAGAATATATCAACACTCAGATGTATAGATACAATGAGAGAAGAGGGGAGTACTCGTCCACGCCAAAATACACATGGAAGACAGGAATGCTCATCTGTGAAGCGATATGTCCAAATGTGCCACCATCTTTTCCCCTGATGTTTCCTATAGGAGTTAAGGTTCTCAACCTGTTTTGCTTTTGTCTGCCTGACCTCTCCGCCTCCTAAGTCAGTCCGGCTCTCTTGAGACCCTCCACACCATGATCAGTATTGATATAGATCAAAATCTTTTTAATGGAACGATTATTCCAGGGGTGCCCAGGTGTGTATAGGTAAGTGTGTATGAGTGTGGGAGTGTATGTGTTTCAGTGTTTCTCTGTGAGTGTCTCTGTATGTCTTAACTTCCATCCTTTCCCCTGTTTGATCATTAGCTCACCAGAGTGTCTGTGGGACTGTAGGAGTGTGCCTGTACATATTCTAAATTATATCTCATTCACTGTTCATTGATTTGGGGGAGTGTGTGTATGTGTGTGTGTGTGTGTGTGTGTGTGTGTGTGTGTAAATGTGGGAGCCATGTGTGATTCTGTATGTCTGTATGTGTGTGTTTATGTCCAAACTTCCATCCCACTCCTAGTTCAATTATTGCTAACACGGTGAAATAGGTCAGACTGGAGTGTGTAGACCACATCTTTCTGTGTTGTGCTTTCCTTTAGAGGCCAATATGGAAGCTGGCAAGGCTAGCATACAAGAGAGACCCAGGCTCAAGACCTGGTTATGGCCCTTACTGAATGTGTGACCTTGGTCATGGCCTGCCCTCCTCTTGACCTCAGTCACGCTTTTTCTCAAATGAGGAGGTTGTACCAGAAGAGTTCTGAGGTCTCTTTTAGGCCTGTATCCTATCCAAACCCACAAGGGCAATCAGACTGCAGTCCCACACCAATACCACCCATTCTCCATGAGAGGAGCCTAGTCCCTTCCCCTCAGCTGAGAAAACCCTGCTAGTCTCATCCTCTCCCTTGGGGCAGTCCCCACTCAGCACCATCTGCCCTAATTATAATACTCCAGATTGGAATACAACCCCTAGTTCTTCCTGGTGCTGTCTTTTGAGTCAAAGGGGCCCTCCCATCATCTCACAGGGGGCTGTGAGGCCAGGGCAGGGGAAGGACAAAGTCGCATAGGTACCACTGGGGACGCGTTGCCCTACTGTAATTTATGCAGGAGTCCTGGAGTCAGGAGCTGGTGTTTCCTGGCCCCTTGTATCCCTGACTGGCTGAGCCTCAGGTGGGCTTTGGGTGAGTCTCTTGACATCTTAAGCCTCTCAGATATCCGCCTGCAGCCCTTGGGGTCCACAGGGAGCCAGCATCCACGAGAATCTGGGTTTGGGCCAGGTGGACCCCCCCGCTGAGCACCGATCACCGGTGCCGTCAGTGCCCACCTTGGCGAGGCAGGAGTCCTCCTCCCGCCAATGCCGCCCCTACCTCTGCTGGCCCCGATCAGGCATCCCACTCACCCGGCTCCATGGAGACAGCATCCTTCGACTACATACCATTTCAGTCTCACTTGCCCTGTCCTGCACACCCTCTCGGGCTCATTTTTCCCTCCCCCAGCTGTCTGAAGCTCATTTCCCGACCTCCTAAGACTTTCTCAGGCTTATTTCCCCCTCCCCCTAATAACTTTTCGGGGTCATTTTCCCCTCCGCCAAAGCCGTTGCCAGTGTCTCGAGCTCCCAGCGGCGTTTCCTGACTGTGGCCATTCCGGGAGCTGGGCAGAGAGGGAGAGGACCCCGCGGACCAGGACTGATGTCCAGTGGCCCCCTGCTGTCTATGTAGACGGCCCTCTGTCCCCCTCTTCAAAACCGCTGGACTTTGTGTATTCTTATCCAGGAGGGCTCAAATATTTCCTCTATAAATTCATTGCCTCTATATGTTCCAGTTTTCCTCTTTATAAGAATTGAATGACTCTCCTTATAATCCTACACAAATATAATACATAACATATAGGATGAGTCAATCAATATATACATTATATATTTATATTACTCTATATTTTAATGTGTTATGTATCATTGTATGTTTATATAAGATTTATATCATCATGCTTGAGAACTAACTCATATTACGCATACACACACACACATACATGTACATCCATGCATGCTCACATATGGGCCTGCAGAGTCCCTCCTCTATAGTTTATGAATTCATAGTTATGCAAGCGAATACGTAGAGACAACTCAATCTATGACAACTCATGGATATGAAAACAGAGATTATATAAACATATGCACCCAACTTCTTTCCCTTCATTCCTATGTACAGGAATTCTTTCTATCCATCTATTTACATGATTCTTACTTTCTGTGTTCTCATAAACATTAGTAATCATTCTTTGTATTCTGATATATATGAGTACTCACGTATTCACTGTCTATTCATGTCTATAAGTACCCATATTTTCTCTCTTCCTCTATACATATGCTAGCTACCATATTAAACAAGTCCAACCGGCAGAAAGCAATGGCATCACCCAGTCAACCACTCTAAGTCCCTAGGAGATGTTAAAGTAGGGCTCTGAGAGAAGCAGGTAAGGGTCATGCCCGTAATTTCACCAATGGAAGAGACTCACTCCAGGAAAGCATGGAATTTGCTCAGGATCAGGCCCTGCTTAATGCATATCTCAGGTTGCCCCAAAGTTGGTGGTAGGAGTGTGTGGTTCAGTTTGCCCTTCACTTAACCCCACAGTCCTAAGTAGACCTCTAGCTCTATGTGGAACCTGCCCACCAGCTTATGGGAAGTGCCTTCCCAGGGACCTTCAGCCCTTGAAGTGTGTCTGTCAGGGGAGGGAGAGGCCAAGATGGAAGCCAGCTGGTCTGGCAGGTAAGAGACACCCTCATTCAAGATCTGGGTCTGCACCTCACTGCCTCTGCGACCTCTGCCCTCCTCTTGGCCTCAGTTACTCTTTCCTCAAAGGAGGAGGTTGGATCAGATCAGCTCTGAGGTCTGCTCTAGCGCTCCATCCTATCCAAGGGTGTTAAGACTCTACCCATATATTCCCAAATCCCTCTCCCATGCTCGCAATAACTGCCTCCCACAGCACCAGCTGGGAAAAATCCTACAAGTCTCATCCTTTCCCTTGGAGCAGACCCCAATCAGAAACATCTGCCCTGTTCTAACCCTAAAGATTGGAATTCAGTCCATAGTTCTTCCTGGAGCTGCCTTCTGAACCAGAGGGGCCAGGCCCCATCTCACAGGGGCTATCAGATTTAAGATTTTGGTGGGGGGGGTGGAAAGTCAAAGTCCTGCGAGGACGAGTTGGGTAACATTTCCCTACTATAGACAACAATCCTGGGGTGTGGGGCTTATGGTTCTTGTCCCCTGGTTTCCGATGCTTAGGAGCCTGAGCCTCAGAGGGCTGTGGGAGGCTGCCCTGGCCCCTCTCTCCTCTCAGATACCTACCCAAAGCTGTAAGTGTCCTCGGGGAGCCAGCAGTCAAGGAGAGGTGAGGTTTGGCAAGATGGATTTTAGCCTTACCCTCACCCCCAGAGCAGTGTCTATGCCTGGTGAAAATGATGCCTCAGTTTCCTCTTCTGGAGAGGGAAATGCAAGCCACTCCCGTATATTGTCCAAGAAAACACCAAATGTGGTCAGGAAGAGTGGGGAACGACTGAAAACAAGTGAACAAAAACAAGGTTACTAGTCCATAAGATTTTTACTTCATTAGGGTTCTTGGTGTCTTAGGTCTTGAAGACAGCTGACACTGCCTTATTTCTTGCACATAATTCCTTATTTTGGAGACGTCCAAGAGGCTGTGAGGATCAAAGGACCTCTCTAGACCTCCTTTGTTGTTGGTCACACCAATAGGAAGTTAACACCAAACATTATGATGATATATAAGGGGTCAGGAATCTTCACGAGGAAAATCCAGAAGAAGGGAAAAATACTACAACCAAAAGTTCGACCTCAGGGGGAAAATATGGCTTGGCCACAAGACTGAAAGAGTGCCTGGAAAAAGAAGGAAGCCATAGATCTTTTTAAAATGAAATCGCAATTGAAATAAAATGTCTAGAGAAAAAAATGGGAAGGACAGAAACATTTATTCCGCCGGCAAACTGGGTTCAGCATTTTATAAGTATCTCAACTGATCTTCACAACAACTCTGGAAAGGAGGTTTTAGGTCTCTTTCAAGGGGGGAGGGGGGCCCAAGCTGATTTACATTTCTGCACCTTTTGGTCAAATGTGTGCCAAAGGCGCCACCTGCAGACCAAGGACAGCATGGGGAAAATCATTCTTCCTCAGAGGACGTAAAGGGGAGTTTTAGCAACCCTTTGCAATGCAACCAAAGAGAAGAGAAGGGGGGATCCAAGTTAAGGGAAATGGAGGGCAACGTCAAAGAAAGACATCCATCCAGACAGACCAAAACCAAAAGTACCTAGGGCAGCCTAAGGATGTGGGCAAATAGTGTATGGAATATAAGGATCTGGAAAGAGGGCTCAAGTAAGGTAGCTAGCCCTTCTCTTCACTGGCTTGGTCTGGATTCTTGGGGAAGCCACCTGCGTCAGATGTCATCTCCTTCAGGGTCTTACAGAACTGGAGGACAAAGTCTTCTGTGGGCTCAGATGTTCACTGAGGGAGAGCTATCTTCAGATGATCCAGGAGTTCACACTCACAAGTTGGCAGCAGTGGGAGAACTTGGAATGACCTTATAAGGGGTTCTTAGAAGCCATATGGGTTGAAAATTGAGAGAAAACAGTATAACATAGGTCCTTCGTTAAAGGCACAGGGAGATGGTCCGGTTTCCCAGTCATACAGGGCTAAGTACAAATAATACAATAGAGTTGTCCTCAGAATTTCCATAATTGCATTCCTATATGCAATATAATTATATCAAGTCAGGTACAGATCAAATCAAAACAATAGTAAATTCCAGTCCCATAGAGCTTTAAATAGCAAGTTCCAATAATCACAGCATCAGGTAGGTTCAGCGTTCATGGATCACGTATCCTAGATAATAATTATGAACTCTAATCTTACGTTGGTTACAGCAATAGAGCTTTGACAAAAATATTACTGTTCTCAATATCCCTTTAAAGAATGGGAATTCCTTTAAGGCGAGTCTTAAGTTGCTTTCATACATTTCTGCACATGCTCTCCTTTCAGATCAAATAATAGGCACAGGTAAAATCGGATTTCTCATTACGCTAACACAAGATAGCTCACCACTAACACAACCATGTGTCCTGAAATCCTATTCCTTAAGCAAAAACAAAAGAGATTCCTGACTTTAACTTCAAAACTTAATACATACATCCTTGTTTCTCAAGCTCATTTATCCTTCTCTAATTATACTCATCATTCTGAAAGAATTAAATACTTCAAGAACTGAATTTGAAGTGTATAAGTTCAAACACTTATTTAATTCTTGCTGCTTTGGACTTAATTTGTAGTCATTTCATGCCATAAGCAATAAATTAGCTTACAAATGAAAATGCAGCAGGCCTTCTAAAAACCACGCAAAGATTTATATAAAACATTACTTCCCAAAAGTGTTTCCCAATAAAACAAAGCCCAAAGAATGGAAAAATAGAAGACAACGAATAATATCACATTAGAAAAGCAACTGACCTGGAAAATAGATGTAGGAAAGATTTAAAAATTATTGGACTACCTGAAAGTCATGATCAAAACAAAAGCCTGCCCATCATCTTTCAAGAAAATATCAAAGAAAGATACCCTGATATTCTAGAACCGTAGGGTAAAACGGAATTTGAAAGAACCCACCAATCACCTCCTGAAAGAGATGCCGAGAATATTGTACCCAAATTTCAGAGTTTTCAGGTCAAGGACAAAATATTGCAAGCAGTCGGAAAGAAGCAATTGAAGTGTGTTGAAGCCACAGTCGGGATAACACAAGATTTAGCAGCTCCACAGGAAAGGATCGGAGGGCTTGAAGTATCTTCTGGAGGGCAGAAGAGCTAGGATTACAACCAAGAATCACCTGCCCAGCAAAGCCCATTATAATTCTTCAGGGGTAAAAAGGAACATTCAGCGACATGGAGGATTTTCAAGCATTCTTTTTCCACTTGGCTAATTCTGCTTTTGAAAGCATTCTTCTCCTCATTGGCTTTTTGAACCTCTTTTGCCAATTGAGTTAGCCTATTTTTCAAGGTGTTATTTTCTTCAGCATTTTTTTGGGTCTCCTTTATCAAGGTATTGATCCATTTTTCATGCTTTTCTTGCATCTCTCTCATTTCTCTTCCCAGTTTTTCCTCCACCTTTCTGACTTGATTTTCAAAATCCTTTTTGAGCTCTTCCAAGGCCTGAGCCCATTGGATGTCTATTTCAGATCTTTGGGATACAGAGGCCTTGACTCCTATGTCTTTACCTGATGGTAAGCATTGGTCTTCTTCGTCAGAGAGGAATGGTGGAATCATTTGTTCCCCAAGAAAATAACCTTCTATGGTCTTATTTGTTTTCCCTTTTGTAGGCATTTTCCCAGCCAGTTACTTGACTTCTGAGAGTCCTCTCCACCCCCAGCGTAGGTCCACCCAGTTGGTGCTTGGGGTCTGAGATTCAAATGCTGCTCCCCAGCCTTAGGGCTTTTGGAGACAGGCCTGGCTGCTATTCAATGGGAGCTTAATTTCTGGTGCTCAGGTAGAGGCAGCATCACCTCCCAGGCTCAGTTCCCTCAGGGGGTTTATGCAGAGACCTTCTGTAATGGAGCTCCTGCCAAGCTCCTGCCTGCTCTGGGAGCCTCTGGCCACCTGCTGCCTCTGCCATTGCCTCTTGAGGGGACCTGAGTCCCTGAGACTCCCCACTCCCCTCTCAGCCTGTCTCTCTCACTGACCTGTGTGTGTGTGGGTGGAGGGACCTTCGTGGCCTCTGAAGATTCCGTCCTTGAAGCCTGCTCAGATCTGCTTGCTCCTCTCAGTGCCACATGGCCAGGGCAGGGGAGGGCTCCGCTCCTGTTTGGTGTGTGATGGACTTTTGGGATCAGTTTTTCAAGGCTCTCTGGAACGCAAATCTCCTTCAATGTGTTGTTGTGTGACTTCCACTATTCCAGAATTTGTTGGGAGTGCTTTTTAGAGGAAATCCATGGGCTGTGGGTTCGGAGCTAGCATATGTGAGTCTTTCTACTCGACCATCTTGGCTCCGCCCCCAACTACAAGTAAATCTTGCAAAATTATAAAGCATTAACATGACCCCAAAGAAGAGGTTAAAAAAAATAAAACACTTCCACCCCACTCCTTTAGAAAGATAGAATTTTCAGACCTATTCAATATATTTAAAGCTCAATAAGTACCTATGGCTCTCATTACCTCATGGATGAAATATGAATTCTATCGTTTGACATTTAACTATGTATAGCATGGTTCCTTCTTATCTTTCCAATAGTCTTACCTTCTACTATCCTCTACATTTTCCACTATCCAAACACACTGTCCCTTTGTTGTTTCTCTCAAAATTCTACATCTGCCTTCTGTACTTTTTTTTACTAGTTATTCCCCTTGTCTGGAAAGTTTTCTTCCTAACCTCTAATTCTGATGATCCCTGGCTTCCTTTAAGACTCAGCTCAAGCATCCCCTTCTCCAGGATACCTTTCCTGGTTCCCCATCACTACCCCCAGCTGCCAGTGCCATCCTCTAATGTGTTTTTGTTCCGTCTTTGTTTCCTCAGATCTATGTACATAATAAATACTTAGTAAAGGCTTATTCTTTATAAACAATGCAAAACAAATTTAGTAGAATCAGGAAAAATATATGTAAATGACCAGAGCAACATATGTAGAAGAAAGATTAACAACAAAAAATGAAATGAAATTCTCTGAAATTATACTAAGGTTCGCCATTAAGATGCTACCTTCCCAGTATCCATAATGTTCATCATTTATGCTTTATGACAGTTCAAACTCTTGCTGAAGTGTCAAAATACATACAATTAAGAATAGTTGGTAGTGGTTTAATATAAACTATGAGTTAATCAATATTGTTAGTACTATGGCAGCTTAGCAAGCTATTTTCCATTAGCAAGCTCCCAGGACCAAAGCTCTGACCTGAGCCCTTTGAAGTTTTTTTTTTCTTTTCTTTGTTATTTTCTTAAACAAAGATGTAATGATTGGCTTATCAAATTTATCAATATCCCAAAGTTGGGAGGAATAGCTAACATGCTAAGTGATAGTGAGGATCCTAAAATTTACAGGTAAGAAGAGTGACTGAATTTTATAAGATGAAATTTGATAGGGACAAATGTCTTCTACCCAAGTTCAAAAATTAATTTCACAAGTATAAAATGTGAAGACACAGTCAGTTTATTTAGGGTGGGATTTAAGCAACTACAAATGTAACATAAGTCAGCAAAGTGATAATCTATTTTCTCTAACTAACTAATGCAAAGGGGATAGAATGTTGGGCCTGGAGTCAGAAAGATCTGGCCACAGACATTTACTTGCTGTGTGACCCTGAGCAAGTCACGTAATCCTGTTTGCCTCAGTTTCCTCACCTATAAAATGAAGTGGAGAAGAAAATGGCAAGTCACTCCAATGCCTTTGCCAAGAAAATTCCAAATGAAGTCACAAAGTATTGGACAAGACTGAATGAGAATAATAATTAACGCAATCTTGGACTGAAAAATTTCCAAGAAAATAAGACAATGTTTCCTCTATCTCTGCTCTGGTCAGATCACATCTGAACTGTTAAGAGAAGTATGTTGATAAACTAGAGGGTATGTAGGGAAGGGTAATCAACATGATAAAAGGCCTTGAGTCTATGCCACATGAGAATCATTAGAAACACTCAAAGAGTTTGTTTGATTGTACTCAAAGAGAAGACTCAAGAGACAGGATGTCATCCCTGTATTCAAGTATTTGAAGGAATGTCATTTGGAAGAGATTGTAGACCGCCTGCCTAGTCCTGGAGATTAAAACCAGGAACAATGATTGGGAAGTTATAAAGGAACCAATTTAGGCTTGATACTAGGAAGCAAAACCTTCCTAAAAATAGAGATATCTAAAAAATGCAATGAGATGCCTCAGGAGGTGGTGTTTCATCACGGAGAAGACCTTGAAGCACAAGGCTTGAAGCACGATTAGCATAATCTAATTGATTTATTGCCACGTTTTGTTTTTTTTAATAGGAATTCCTTTGGACTATAAATTGGTCTAAACCA
Organism: Potorous gilbertii; assembly: GCA_028658325.1. Taxonomy (NCBI): domain Eukaryota; kingdom Metazoa; phylum Chordata; class Mammalia; order Diprotodontia; family Potoroidae; genus Potorous; species Potorous gilbertii. The sequence goes on along the minus strand of JAQQSK010009008.1, from coordinate 3,080 downwards.
ACTATAAAATTCTATGACTCTGTGATATACATATATGTGTGAGCACATATATACATGCACATTATATTTATATATATATAAAATGTATATGAAGAGATAAGGTATATATACACATGCACACACACATACATATATATGTATGTTTGTATGTATGTATATACTTATACACTTACATTTTATATATGTTTAGTCTAGTGGAAAGAGTGCTGAACTTTGAAGCAAGAATAATCTGAATTTAAACCTTGACTTTGGCTTTCTTTGGTTCTGTGACAAAAGGCAAATAACTCTCTTAGCCTCTGTTCCCTTATTTGTAAGAAAAATAATAATGCCTAAAATGCCTAATTCATGAGGTTATTGTGAGATTCAAATAAGCTCATCTATGTATAGTTTTATATCTTATTTGAATGTTAACTAATAGTATCAGTATTAATAACAACACTTAACTGAATGCTCACCTGTGAATGGTGCTATATACAGACAAATAATAGTCATAATCTTCCTAAAAGTCAGCAATCTACGATTTACTACAATTATATGTTAAGAATTATTGAGAACATATTACAGGTGAGAGGCAACATTGCTTAGTGTTTAGAAACCCAGGAAGGCCTGAGTTCAAATTCTACCTTTGACATATGCTGGCTATGTGACCCAGGCAGGTCACTTCATCTCTTAATGCTCATGGCAAATCTAAAAGACAGTGAGTTGCAGAGAGGGTATCAATCTGCCTTGGGAAAGGGGATTTTCTCACCTGGTAGTTCCTATCCCCATGTTGCAGGTAAAGGAATGAGGAAAATTTAGTGAGCATTTCTTTGTTGGAAGCAGGGGGAAAAAATGGCATTATAGGGAACCTGTGGGTTGAGTTTTGTGAATTATTACGACATTCCAGTTAGTCAAAGAAGTCCTGGATAAGCTAGAGCTTCTCTGAGATATTTGGTAGCAGGACAAAATCTGTGAACATGGCAAGATTCTTCAAAATATTTGGCAGTTGAATGTAGAATCATGCGTATTAGAGCTAGAAAGTAACTTATTCAAACTTAATCATTTTATGGATGAATAAACCAAGGCTCAGAAAAGTGAGTGACTTGACTAAAGTCACACAGGTATGAAGTGGCACAGCCAAGCAGTGATATGAATTCTCTGAATATAAATATACCTTTTCATTACAGGACCATGCTGTCTGTCTGGTTCACAAACAAAAGTGAAACTTGGGGGAGGAGCCAAGATGGCAGAGTAGAAAGACACACTGATGCTAGCTCCTAACACACAGCCCACAAAATACCTGTAAAAAAAAGAACTCCCAACAAATTCTGGAGCAGTGGAAGCCACAGAAAAACAGAATGGAGGAGATTTCTATTCCAGAGAGATCTGAAAAACCTACACCAAAGGTCCGTTGCACACCGGACCCTGCCTTGGCCACACAGCACTGAGAGGAGTAGATCTGAGCAGGCTTCAGGGATAGAATCTCCAGTGGCTGTGCAAGTCCCTCCATCCACACGCGCAAAGGTCAGTGAGAGAGCCTTTTTGGCTAGCCAGGAGGGGAGTGGGGTGTCTCCATAACTCGGGCCCCCTCAGGAGGCATCATCACAGGGAGCAGCAGACAGGGGCTCCCAAAGCAGGCAGGAGCTTGGATCCATTGTTGAAGGTCTCCACATAAACCACCTGAAGGAACTGAGCCCTTGGTAGCAGCCCTGCCCCCACCAGAGCAGCTGAACATAATCTCACACTGAATAACAGCCCTGCCCCCACCTGAGCACCTGAATTTAATCTCACACTGACTAGCAACCATGCCCCCACTGAAAGCCCTGAGGCTGGAAAGCAGCATTTGAATTTCAGACCCCAAGCACTAGCTGGGAGGATCTGGAGGCAGGGTGGGTGTGGAAAGGAATCCCAGAAGTCAACTAACTGGCTGGAAAAATGCCCAGAAAAGGGAAAAAAAATAAGACCATAGAAGGTTACTTTCTTGGTGACCAGATATCTCCTCCCTTCCTTTGTGATGAGGAAGAACAATGCTTACCATCAGGAAAAGACATAGAAGTCAAGGCTTCTGTATTCCAAACATCCAAAATAAATATTCAATGGGCTCAGGCCATGAAGAGCTCAAAAAAGATTTTGAAAATCAAGTAAGGGAGGTGGAGGAAAAATTGGGAAGAGAAATGAGAAAGAATCAAGAAAAGCATGAAAAACGGATCAATACCTTGATAAAGGAGACCCAAAAAAATGCTGAAGAAAATAACACCTTGAAAAATAGTCCAATTGAATTGGGAAAAGAGGTCCTAAAAGCTAATGGGGAGAAGAATGCTTTCAAAAGCAGAATTAGCCAAATGCAAAAGGAGTTTCAAAAGCTCACTGAAGAAAATAGTTCTTTAAAAATTGGAACAGATTGAGGCTAATGACTTTCTGAGAAACCAAGAAATCACAAAACAAAACCAAAAAATGAAAAAATGGAAGATAATGTGAAATGTCTCATTGGAAAAACAACTGACCTGGAAAATAGATCCAGGAGAGACAATTTAAAAATTATGGGACTACCTGAAAGCCATGATCAAAAAAAGAGCCTAGACACCATCCTTCATGAAATTATCAAGGAAAACTGCCCTGTCTAGAACCAGGGGACAAAATAAATACTGAAAGAATCTGCCACTCACCTCCTGCAAGAAATCCAAAAAAAGAAACTCCTCGGGACATTGTGGCCAAATCCCAAAGTTCCCAGGTCAAGAAAAATATATTTCAAGCAGCTAGAAAGAAACAATTCCAGTACTGTGGAAATACAATCAGGATAACACAAGATCTAGCAGCTTCGACATTAAGAGATCAAAGGGCTTGGAATAGGATATTCCAGAAGTCAAAGGAACTAGGACTAAAACCAAGAATCACCTACCCAGCAAAACTGAGTTTAACACTTCAGGGGAAATATGGTCTTCCAATGAAATAGAGGATTTTCAAGCATTCTTGATGAAAAGACCAGAGCTGAAAAGAAAATTTGACTTTCAAACACAACAATGAAAAGAAGCATGAAAAGGTAAACAACAAAGAGAAGTCATAAGGGACTTACCAAAGTTGAACTGTTTACATTCCTACAT
>JAQQSK010009007.1:0-13263 GCA_028658325.1 Potorous gilbertii | reverse complement strand
AGAGGCCTTGACTCCTATGTCTTTACTTGATGGTAAGCAGTTTTCTTCTTTGTCAGAGAGGATGCTTGGAATCATTTGTTCAAGAAAATAACCTTCTATGGTCTTAGTTTTTTTTCCCTTTTCTCGGCATTTTCTCAGCCAATTACTTGACTTCTGAGAGTCCTCTGCACCCCTGCCTCCCCCCCCCCGCCCTCGGTCTGCCCAGCTACTTCTTGGGGTCTGAGATTCAAATGCTGCTCCCCAGCCTCAGGGCTTTCGATGACAGGCCTGGCTGCTATTCAGGGTAAGATTAAATCAAGTTCTCAGGTGGGGGCAAGGCCGCCTCCCAGGTTCAGTTCCCTCAGGTGGTTTATGCAGAGACCTTTTGTAATGGAGCTGCTGCTGAGCTCCTGGCCGCTCTGGGAGCCTCTGGCCACCTGCTGCTGCCTCTGCCGCTGCTGCTGCCTCCCGAAGGGGCCTGAGTCCCAGAGACACCTCCCTCCCCTCTCAGCCCGTCTCTCTCACTGACCTGTGCGTCTGTGGGTGGAGGGACCTTCGCGGCCACTGGAGATTCCGTTCCTGAAGCCTGCTCGGATTTGCTCGCTTCTCTCAGTGCCGCGGCCGGGGCAGGGGAGGGCTCCGCTCCCGTCTGGTGCATGATGGACCTTTGAGATTGGTTTTTCAGGGCTCTCTGGAAGGGAAATCTCCTTCCAGTGTTCCAGAATTTGTTGGGAGTTCTTTTTAGAGGAAATCCATGGGCTGTGGGTTTGGAGATAGCATAGGTGAGTTCTTTCTACTCCGCCATCTTGGCTCCCTGCTATATGAGTTTCTTGTTAAAAAAAGTAAGAGTCTACTCTCAACAGAGGGCTTATTTTCCTTCTAGTAGCTTTCTCTTTCTAAGGGAAGAAGATAGAAATAATGGATTTTCTCATTCTCTTTTGCCCCTTCCTACTACCCCATCCTCTAAGGACCTTGACTAGATCATAGTCCTCTCAGGTCACAAGCTGGTGCTTTCCTGGTGTTAAAATCATTACACTCTATTGTGGAGTAGGGCATAGATGTGACTCTGGATTGGTGGAGAGAATGCTGGCACAAGGTGATGGACCTGTATGAGAATAGAGTTGGTGAGAGAGCTTTGGAGAAGAAAGATATGCTTCAAGAGTTATGTATAGTTTCAGGAATTTCCTGAAACTGACTCCAAATGCAGGAGGAGAAAAAGAGAGAAAGACTTTGGAAACTGTAGCCATATAGAGGAAGCTGGTTCCTCAATATGTCCCTGATTTCCAGTTTGCTTCCCTAGAGACTTTGAGAAATTTCTCTTTAGGTGATATTGAAGTCTCTCTCTTGGTTTGAGCTGAGACATCTCACTCCCAAGTGGAAAGCTTACTCACTCCGTGTGTTTTCTGGTATAATTTTTCTGATTTCTTTTTTTGTGATTGCTTGGGAAAATGAACTTATTCACTATTCACTATTTATCATGGTCTGTGGTGTAGGCAATGTCTGGGGGGAAGAGGTAAACTAGTGAGCATAAGCTAGGCATTAGAGACCAGTGAGTGGCTTTTGTTTTGAACCTAAAAACCATGCTCATAAATCAGTAACATTTGGGATAGGGGGCAGACAGATCTAACTCTAGTCTAGTATCTCTCTCAGAAATGGAAGGAAAGAGAGTGCAACCTCCTCGCCTGGCCTTTCTCTTGTTTTCTTCAAGGTAGGAATCATAATCTTCCTTGGAGAGGGCTCGGCAAGTTTCTAGGGATATCTATCAATCCTTCTCATAATTTAGATAACTCATATGAACATTCATATTTTGCATGGACACACACATATCTAATATTACAAATCCATACTTCAAGGATCAGAGATTTCATTGATATGGGCTCACCCTCTGGCTATCCAGTTTGAAACCCTTTAATACCTTAGTAGTTAGTCTTTGAGATTTTGTGTCTGAAAAATCCATCACTCTGTGACCTACCTGGTGATAAGCTTCTAGGCTGGTCCTAGGCAGGCAGATATAGCCCATGACTGGGGCCATATTCAAAGTCTTCAAAACATGGTGGACCTACCAAGGCCAGTCTCCATTGATACAGCATTTGTGAATCCAGGGTTGCCTCCACATCACAAAGAGACACTGGAGGAATAGATGGGTGAAGACTTTGTAGAAGCCATCCTCCTTTCAGCTTGACCTGTGAAGATGAATGTGGATTGGGTCAGTTATCAACCAGGAAGATGAAATGAGTTATTGACAGACCAGGTAGATGGTAATCATTCTTACCTTTATATCTACTTTATCTGAGAACTGGCATGGCTTGATTTAAACTTGTAGAAACTTAAGATGTCAGAAGCAGAAGGGACCTAATAGAATTTTAAGACTGGAAGGAACTACTAAGATATCTAGTCCAACTGCCTCATTTTACAGATGAGGAAACTGAGATCTGTAAAGGTGAAGTAATAAAATTTGCCTATTGGTGGGATTCATTGCAAGGTCCTCCCCTCTCTAACTCCAATCTGATTTTGTTTGTTTCTCAGTTCTCTCTTAGGCATCCTGGGATTCTTTTCCAATTCTGAAAATATCAGAGTTAGAAGGCCCTTGAAGAACTTATCTATCCCAGTCACCTCATTTGTAGATGCAAATTTGGATGAGTTTTGCTTCCACTGAATAAAATAAAGAACTGACATTTTTATAGCATTTTAAAGTTTATAATGCACTTTACAGAATCACAGAATTCTTGAGTTGGAAGAGGTCACTACAGTCTTCCAGTTCAACTCATACCTAGGAAAGGATCTCTACTATCACATGATGTGTGGCCATCCAGTATCCACTTCAAGACCTCTAGGGGAACACATTAGCTTCTAAGGTACCTCATGCCACTTTGGGATAGCATTACTTATCAGGACATTTTTTTTCCCTGACATCAAGTTTAAATTTGCCTCCTTGAAACTTTCACCTACTGTTTTCACTTTGCCCTTTGGGACCACATAGAACAAACTTAAATTATTTTTTCAAATGACAACTCCCTTCATTGTCTCCCTTAAATTGATGATATCATGTGCCTGATGAGTTTTTTCTTCAGCCAGAATGTTGATAATTCCTACAGTTGCCACTCAGATGGCATGATCTTCAGGGCCCTTCACTAACCTGGTTGGTCTACTTTGGACACTGGTGCCCAGAGCTCACACAAAACTCCAGATTTTGTATAACCAGGGCATAGTAAGAAGAACCTTAGTAAGGAAAGCCTTATTTGTAGAAGCTATGCACTTCTTGGTGTAGTCTAAAATTCAGATTGCTTTTGGGGTTTTCACATCACCCCATTGACTCATGTTGAGGTTGTTCAATGAGATACATAAATCTGTTTCAGACAAACTGCTATTTAATTGGACCTCCTCCATCTGGTGGAGCAACAGATAAAGCACTGGACTTGGAGTCAGGAAGGCTCATCTTTCTGAGGTTCAAATTGCACCTGAGATATTACTAGTTGTGTGGCTTTGGGTAAGGTAAGTCACTTAACCCAGTTTGCCTTAGTTTACCTCATCTGTAAAATGAGCTGGAGAAGGAAATGGCAAACCACTCCAGTATCTTTGTTGAGAAAACCCCAAATGGGGTCACAAAGAGTCAAAAGTGACTGAAAACAACTGAATAAAACAACATAGTAAACTTCCAAAATTGATTTTCTGATCCCAAATACAAGAAACACAAAAGACTCATAAGGGTACATTTGCATTAATACCTAAAACGTAAAGCAATAGCTTGTCTCCATCATCGTAATCTCCCTGAAAAATAAAGGCATTTTATAAGTCTAAGCAAGTATTTTGCTTTGACCTCAGACATACAGTGTCTGAGTGACTCAAAAGGTTTAGCTCTGCTGACCAGTCAAGCATAACTCTTTAGTCTATACAATTCCAATTTAGGCTGTTAAGAAAGTCAAAGCTCCTAGGAACAAGCAGGTGATAGTACCCCTTAGTCTACCCTGGTTATTATCTGGAGTATTATATTAATTATGTAGATCACAATTTATATGTTTTTGTTTTTTAAATATTCAAATCTGATGAGATCTTTTGAGATCCTGTCATCCAAGATGTTAGATCTCCCAGTTTTGCAGATCTGCAGATTTGATTTTTTTATCTAATAGGGCATTATAGGTATGTAAGCTCCTTGAGAATAGCTTTTTCTCATTCTTTTGCATCTCTAAAACCTAGCACAGTGCCTAGCGTACAGCAGGTACTTAATAAATTCTTCTTGAAGGACTATTGGTTGATTTATCCAAGTCATTGATAAAAAATGTCAAATTGTCCAAATCCAAGCACATATCTCTGGGTCATACGTCTGGAGACTCTCTTCCAAACTAGCATGGAACCATTAATGATGCCTGTTTGACTTTGGCCATTCAACCAGTTCCAGATTCATCTATTGTATCTAGCCTACATCTCTCCATTGTTTCCATAATAATAGCATGAGATAAACAAAGGACTTGCTTATATGCTATGTACTGTATCCCCTTGATCTATCAGTTAACTACCAATTGAAAAAAAAAAAGAGGAAACCTGACATGACTTGTCCTTGATGAAACCATGCTGGCTCCTTATAATCATCTCTTCTTTTCTTAATGTTCACTAACCATCTCTTTAGTAATATTTTCAAGAATTTTTACATATATTCTCATCTTTGAGGACATTTTAAATCTTCCCTGCCCCCAATGAGTAATATCAGAGATTGCAAGATCTAGGAGATAATTTTAAAAATGAAGAAAATTGAGGTTCATCAAGGCACAGTGATTTGTCCAAGGTGACACAGAAAGTTACTGGCAGAGCCTGGATTGGAAGCCAGGTCTTTGTCTCCTATTCTGGGGCTTTTATCTGCCAACTAGACAGGTTTGGATGATAGTAAGATTACTAGAACTCTTTCTGTATTCCTTCACAACCTCTCTAATCAGACCTGATCCTAGTTCAAATAGACTCAGATCAATCAGACAAGCCCATAGTCTCTTGGATGGAAAGGACTGTCTCAAGTTTTCCTCTTCTGGGTCTTGTCAGGGGTGGCCCAGGGAGTTTCATACCCTTGTGTGAACATCTCCATTACCCTTTATGTTAGAAAAGTGGTTTTCCAGGCATTTCATATTTAATGACTAAAGCACATGGCCAACAAGCTATGAAGATAATTGATTGCATCTGTCCTATGCTGTCTATGCAGACATGAGATGTTATGGGATTTCTGTCTATATATCCAATTGGTTTCAGTTCAATTCAACAAACATATACTGTGCCTTCTTAAAGCACTGCATTTGGCATTGAGGAGACATAATAAAATGAGCTCTTACCCTCATAAATTCATATTCTGTTTGTATGTCTCTGGCACCCATAACTAACTATGATGCAAAATAATATCCAAGAAACAAAGGAGTTAAGTGGTAGACATAAATCTATCATGATGACTTGCCTGCAAAAAGTGGTGCAAGTTATCATCTAAGAGATATATGACCAGAAAAGGAGGCAGAGCAGTTATGTATCAAGAGCAAGGGATAACAGATGGACATTATGAGCACTGTGTTGGTGCCCACAGAACATCAAAAAACCTGGAGAAAATCCTCTTATACATTAGGTATATTCTTTGTGGGAGATTTATAGGAAGTCGAGAGTAAGAATTAAGATGGATGAGAAGGTATGGATGAGTTATGGTCTGAACAATTGATAGGTATAGCTCCAGAGATAAGATCAGAAATCCATGGTAATATTGAAGTTTAAGTTCATCAGAAAAGTATGTGTGAACAAATTGGGGGAAGCCATGTGCCCCAGGACCCGTTGTTAAATAACTAGTGCCTTGTAAGAAGGTTGGTGAATAGGCAATCTAATTGACTGAAGAGTACAAGGAGGAAATCATTGGGAGATAGAGCACTGGGCTTGGAATCAGCAAGATTCATCTTTATGAGTTCAAATCCAGCTTTGTATACTTCCTAGCTATGTGATCCTGGGCAAGTCATTTAACCTTATTTGCCTTAGTTCATCACCTTTAAAATGAGCTGGAGAAGGAAATGGCAAACCACTCCAGTATCCTTGCCAAGAAAACCTCACAATGGTGTCACAAAGAGTTGATATAACTGAAATGTTTCAACAACAACCAAAAGGGAGAAAACATGGGATAGTTTAGTGAAGTTGATCATAGTGACATCCTAAATCAGTGTGACAAAGAATTTTATCCAAGGCCTAACGATTTTCATAATGACTGCTGGTTGGTCTAAAATTTTTCCTTCATTTTTTTTCTTGTAAATCAGGGGTTGAGGCACACTCATACAGTCCAGCTCTGTGTTTATACATGAACTTGGTCTGTATTTGTACAATCGGCTCAAGCATTTTAACTAAATTGGCAGGTCACTATTTTCTGGTTGAATTGGCTAATGACTCATTAGCAATCAGTTAATTCAATTAAAATGGTTGAAATGTTTGTCTCTGTGCATAGCCAAGTTGGTCTCCTTGCTGTCACCCAAAAGTGTCCTACTCATTCTTACTCCTGGTTCTTCCCATTTCCTATGGTATTCATCTGGATAACCTCTGCCCTTCTAGCCCCCAATGTTTTTTCTGACTCTATTGCTTCACTGTCCTTTGAAGTCCAGTTCAAATTTTGCCTCCTCAAGGAAGCCCTCTTCACTGATTTTAGACCATATGGAGCACTCCTTGTACAGGACATGTATCCTTACCATACCCACAAGTTTCATCACGGGCTTTGGCACAGAGTAAGTGCTAAACAAGGACTTTTGGGGCGCTGTATTAAACTGTCAGGTCCTTGAACAGAGATTCAGAGGATCACAGCAATCAGAACTGGAAGGTGCTTTGGGATTCATTCCCATGAACCCCCTGCATTTTCTAAAGTAGGAATTTGAAGCTAAAGGATTGCCTCTTGTGAGGTTACTGAAGTAAGGAGGATCAGAGGAGGGCTCTAAAACCAACTCTGCTTCTTCCCAGTCCCATGGGCTTTCTAATAAACCACCCTTTTGGTCTTGAAAAAGCCTTTTGAATACATTGTTGATTTCACAGCTCCCCCAGCCCACCTGCTTCTTCAAGTGCCATACATGAAAGGAAATGAAGATTAATTATGAAAATTTAATGATATCATCTAAGATAATTAGGGAAAATGTATTGTATCACAAAAACCAGGACCACAATAGTTCAGAGACTTTGTCTGTTTGACTTACTTGAATAGCACTTAGCAGAGTCCCCTTCATAAGGGCATAATTAATACAATTTTAAGATAATGATGATGGTGATGAATAAATCTTTGGATAGGATATTATTGCATTTTATGGTCTGATCAGATGCACAGTCTAAGTTATTCATCATCAAGAACTTTACAAAGGCTATCAACAAAGATAGCTTCAAAATCTCCCATAAGACAGTAATTGTCTGGAAGAGGAGAAATATAGCTCATCTCTCATTTTTATTTCAGAGTTTATATTGTGAGTTCTTAGGATTGTAAGGTTTGATGTATTTAAGATTCTCAGATCTACAAAACTAATGATTTTATAAGTCATCTACTTCCATGAATCTGTGATCTCACGGGTGCTCATACTCCCTCAAGTGGTACATATTGTGACCTTCCATTCTAAGCTACTTTTCTCCATTTCTTCCCCCAAATCCTCCCTTAAGGGGCCACCCAATAACTTCAGGTCTTTCCTCTGGATCTTTTAATATTCAGTGGACTCCAGTCACCGTTTGAGCTGCCCATTTGTCATATCATGCTCTTGCTGTATCACAAGCCTCCTTAGTTTCTATACTTCTAAGATGCTTTGAGTCTACAATTCTAATGCGATTTTATCTTGTGTTCTATACTCTAATAAAGATAATTTATGACTCAAAGCCTCACATTACAAAATTCAAATATTTAAAGCAAAAGAAATAAGGGAAGTGAAAAAAAATGTATCTTTTTCCTTACATTTAACCCTATGACAGGAAGGTCGTCTTATTCCTTGTTTGTCTAAAACTGAATTGATTAAACTAGTTTAAACTGCTTAGGCAGTCCTTGTGAGTTGCAACAGTGACCTCTAGTGGTGAAGGACATTTGTTTGTTTAAAGGTTTGCATCATCATGGCATTAAGATGGGAAGGCAATTATCTAGGTATGGGCTCTGTAGATTCCTGCCTGGATCCAGAGGTTCAAATCCACACTGGAATTATCTGCATTAGCTACTTAGTTAAATATGGTAATTTTATATTTCCTTCACATGTTTGTTAATTACAAACTTTCAATTTAATTTAATTTAATTCAGTTTACTTTGGTACAATTCAATTCAAGAGTACGCTGGTAAATGTTTAACAACTGGCTCTCTTAAAATGTTCATGACACTTTCAGTCTTTATTACTAACATTTTCTCCATCACTTTCTCAAATCTAGATGATCAGCAAAATAATAAACCAAGCCCTGATTTAAAGTGTTTGCCAGTGTTTTGAGGTGTAAATATTCTCGCTTAAAATTTAGCCATCAGCTCTCACCTGATAATAAGAATTATCTCCAGCACACTCATGCTTCAATTCCATGTATAGAATCAGAGCTAGAGCTGGAAGAGGAGTCAGTAGCTTAGTCTAGACTCTTCATTTTATAGGCAGTAAAGTGATTTGTCCAGGGGCACACAAGTAGAAACATCAGAGGTAGAATTTTAACCTTAGTCCTCTGACTTAAGCCATTGTTACTTCTACTGTACTAACACTTATTAAGCACCTACTGTGTGCACTTCAATAGTATAGTCCACATGCAGGGTATAGGCAGCAGTTCCTTTTCCTGGATCTGAACTTGGAGTTGGGAGACCAGGATTCTCATTCTGGTCATCTCACTAATTTTCTTTATGACCTTGAGCAAGTCTCTTCCCTCTGATGGGTCACACAGTAAATTAGTTCTTTCAATTTCTTGATCTCTTTGAAGGATCTGGAAGAAATCTGGGCCTCCTATGGAGAAGAAATGAAATTGGGTGGTGTGCATCTGCTTTGAGTAACTATATGAAGCTTCCAGATTTCTCTGAATGGTCCTATACATGTTTGACTATTGACAGTTATAAGTCCAGTAATAAATGCAGAGAGAATTGTCAATATTGACCAGGTGCAGGCAAAAGGCCCTCTGAGGGGAAGAGCCTAGATGGAAGTGTCTCACAAGGTCAAACTAGGTGTTCAAACTATTCAGAGCTTCTCACTCTACCCTGATGGCGTTATTCTGTGCTGAGTAATCAATGCTCTTAGTCTGAGTTATGCCTGTCCAGTCTTTCCCCAGTCTGTCTTTGTAGAAAGTCAGATTTGAGTTGTCCTCTCCTATCCTCCCTTTACTTATATCTGCTTGTCCTCTAGAGATTATTTCCCCTGATCCCTTCAAACAGAAGTGGTTTTCCTTTCATATGAATTCATCACATAACTCTTCTGGTCCATTTATCATATTATGATTTATAGTACATTTTGCTGTGTCCAGGCCTTATTCCCCTTACCAGACTATGAGTTCCTTGAAGGCTGGGATTTTATCTTATTGATTTTGGTATCCTCCCCACACACTATTATAGGGTTCAAGACATAGAAGGCACTTTAAAATGTTCACTAAATTCCATTCACAAAATATATTGACTGAACAAGCCACTGTGCTGAATACTGGAGATATAAAGGCCCAAAAGAAACATGGAATATTTCCTGATTACTCCCAATAGCTATTGCCCTCCTTCTCAAAATACCTCTAATTTACCTGCCTTGTATTTGTTTTCTAAATATTTATTCTGAAGATAATTATATGTGTTTATGTTTTTATGTTATTAGGATGTAAACTTTTTGAGGCTAGGGACTGTTTTTGCGTTTTCTTGGTATCTCCAGTAAATTCTTAATACATTCTTGTTAATTGATCAAACTGATTTTTAGAGTTAAACCTTTGTATTAAATTTTATTTTTCCCAATCATCAAGTATTAATTTTTTCCCTAAACTCCAATCCCAGGTTCTCAGTCTCCTGAACTTTCCCTGAGACAATTTTACGCCTTAGTTTCAGAGATTGTACCCATATCATGTGATTCCACTTCCCTGCTCCTGGCACTGTCTCTGTGTGCTCTTTCTAACACCATTTTCCTTTCTTATCATCTTATCATCCTTTCCACACCATCCTTACTATAGACCATGGTTTTCTAGGGTTTATTCACAAGGGGAAAAGACAAAATACCCATTCAGAAAATAGATGCCAAGGAAATGCAATTAAAAGTGGAAACTTCTGGCCCTCTGGTGGTACCAGAAGAGAATATCATTTAAGGGGAACTTGGGGTTGACTTATTTAAGCTTTCTATGTCCATTTCATTGGACTTTTCTTCAAATCCTTGTTTCCGTTAGTTTCTAGATGGCACAGCAAGCTTATAGAGGAATCTCTTGGCTGAACACATATCTAACTGCACCTTCCTTCACTAAGGACTACAGTTAGACAAATCCCATCTTACGTGGCCTCAGTTCTCCCCCCTGTAAAAAGAGCAAGTTGGATATGTATCTCCAGTCTAAAGTCTCTTCCAACTCTTACATTGCATGAGTCTGTGAAATAACAATAGGTAAATAGAATAGTTTCTATCACTGCTTTTCCAATTCACATAACTGAACTCAATACACATCACTCTAACACTAACAGCAGGGATCCCCTCGATGACCTGGTATTGTAATTATTTGTATTTTATTTGTTTTGTGAACTCCCTGAGGATCTTAGTCATTTAGATGTCTTCCCTATAGGTCAAACACCCAAGTGTTTTTCATTTATCAAATTTTTCTATTTGAATCTGTTTGAATTAAACCAAAGCAATGCCAGGAATCCCAGAACCCACAGCTATTTACTTTGCTTGTGTGTGGACTGTCCTTATTAATATTACTGACTTCCAGCTCTGAATCCCCCACCTAACTCCTGTCCAGCTTTCTTTGAAGAGATAGACTGGAGATCCTTAGTATCCCTATCTTAGGATATATGATAATGAATTTTTTTGTCTGAGGAGACTCGTGCCTTCCACATTGATCCCATCCAGCATACCAGGGGATGATACCAACATTTCTCAGGGGAGCACATACTTCTCTCCTCTTCTTATCACATTCAGACGATCTAAGCTGGGAGAGATGTTAGGAACGTTCACACATCTTGTCCCACTGGGTGAGAGCACAGGACTAATCCCTTCTGCTTTCCAGAGCAAGACAGCTGTTTGTAAGATTAAAGGAAACTGGGTAGGACTTTAGAGATCATCTAATCTAACTCCTTAATTCTATCTTTGCTTATCTTTTAAAACTTTTTTTTGATCATTTGTTTTGATATCAACTATTTCATATATTCAAAAGCATTGAATTTTTTTTATGATCACCTCTATACTTCACTTAAATAATAATTCCCCCCAGACAGAATTGTGAAACATATCTGATAGGATTCTCCTCTCTCTTCCAATGATATGGTTGTAATATTCACGTCATTTTGAACTTATTGTGGTATATGGTATAAGACGTTGATTTAAACTGATTTTTTTTGCCCAACTGTCTTTTAGTATTGCCAGGTGTTTTTTTTTTTTGCCAAAAATTGAAATGCCTTCTTTCCTGTAAAAAGAAACAAGAGGAAACTACTTGTCCAAGGTCATATTGCTAATCAGTCACAGAGACTTAAATATGAATCTAGATATTTGGAAAATATGCTTCCTTTAGATGGCCTTCTGAGTTACGAAGAATGGGAGTGGTGCTGGTTATAAGCAGGTAGTCAGTTAACTAGGAAACAGCATATAAGAACTGATAGACCTAAAAGCTCCTGAAAGCCATATGTCTCTCATGGCTTGTTGGGGAACAAGGAAGGGCAAGGGGATGAAAATATGTTTCTCTATTTGTCAGGCTGGAGACATTATCAGATGATCAGTTCTGTGTGCTGGATATGCCTATGCCTTTGTCAGTCTGATTTTCCACTGTTCTACTGCTGTTGGTGCTATGGATATTCCTCAGCCCCCTTTACCCTGCTCCTTCTTAGAATTCTTTTACCCTTATATCTGGAGCTTCCATGCTGGGAAGCATCTAGGCTAGAAACTTCCAATTTTCCAAGTGGATTGGCGTTTCCCTCCTAGTGACCTTGGAGAGATAAAACCAATCAGAGCAGTCTGAGTCAGAGCTAACCCCTTCTTCTAGAACCCCTGAGCTGCCTTGATTCAGGAACTACTTGCAAAGAGGTAAAAGGACAGAATGAAGGACTGAAAAGTCCCAGTCAGAGCTTCGTTAGGACCAGTCCCTCACAAGAGTTCTTCCTGCCATGACTTGAAGATCATGGTGGCAGAGAGTCCTTAATGGCTTTCCTGGCTTCATCTTTTTCCTTGACCTTCCCAGTTCCACTATGGATGCACCAATTCCAGTTCTCTTCTGTTCCATCCCTTCCGTATTTCTAGTTAAGCTCCATGGCCTTCCCTCGAATAGTCTAAATTCAAGGTTTTATTGTGTTTGCACTGAGTGGCTCATCTCATTTTTCTGCAATACTTCTTTACTTCCAGTAACTCTCCCCACCCCAAAGTCAATGTTTTGTCAGAAATAAAAAAACCTAAATTCCATGGAAAAGTTTAGAGTTAGTGAACTTGTGTGAGCTGGGCCCATGGACAGGAAAATGGTAAAGTATACAGATCTGGCCTCTCCAAATACCCCTTAACATTGAGGGGGTGGACACCAACTGTGCTGCCCCTCCTGGTTAGGGGGGAGGGTTGTGTTTCAAAGAAGGGGGCAGGAAACATCCAAGTTTACTCCAAAAGATTGAGGTTCTACTGGGGAAACTTTAGGCACTGTGACAGTTGTATGGGGACATATTTTGGGACAAAGTGTCCCAACAGCACTTAGAATCCATAGTTTCTATCAAAACTGATCTCAAGTGCTCCCTCCGACATGAGGCCTTCTCTGAACCCCCCCTCCTCAGGTCACTCTGTATTGATTGTGTTTACATTTTCTATACACTTATATGTGTTTGTGTTGTCTCTCTGACATAATTTAAATTCTCTGAGAACAGAGATGCTTAATTTTTGTTCTTGTTTTGCCAGGGCCTAACTGGCATAATATCTGGCACATAGTAGGTGCTTAACAAATATTTTTTGATTAAATGATTAATGTGGTTGAACTAGATGTTATCCTTGCCTTCTCTGACATTCTAAGAGAGGCAGTGGGGGCGGAGCCAAGATGGCGGAGTAGAAAGACTCACCTATGCTAGGTCCGAACCCACAGCCCATAGATTTCCTGTAAAAAGAACTCCTGACAAATTCTGGAGCAGTGGAGGCCATGCAGCAACACAGTGAAGGAGATTTGCGTTGCAGA
>JAQQSK010009006.1:0-13264 GCA_028658325.1 Potorous gilbertii | reverse complement strand
ATTTGATAAACATGCTTAAACATCATGATTTTGGAGGGATATGGGTAAGGATATGGACTGAAACTGTCTTTTCTTGGGTATAGGGAATTCCTGATGATGAAATTCCTTCTACCAATGAAGTTGAATGCTTGCTCTGAACACAAACTCTTAGAAAATAACCTAGAGAAGTGGAGTAGAATTCTGATATGAAAGGATCCTGTATATTTTCTGTAAAACATAAAATTTTACATTATCTCCATTACACTATGATTTTAGTTATTTTGTAAAAATTTCTTAATTACTTTTTAACTTACTTCTTGTACACTGAGGAGTGGATCCCTTGAGGCCTGCCAAGAGTTTAGTACCTCTATCCTATAGAATGGAAAAATTAAGTGCTTGCCCAAAATCATACAGCCAATATATGTCAAAGGAAGGACTTGAACCCAGGTTTTTCTGGCTTTGAGACTGGCTCTCTATTCATATTGTTTCACAAAGGTAATAACTTCATATTAGTAATAGCTTAGTCTCTGCCACAGGTGGGGACACTACCACAATGCATGTGCCAGTCCCTGTTACAAAAATAAAGAAATTCCATTACATTTTACTAAAAAGGGATAAACCAAACGGAGAAAAAAGAATACCACAAAAATGATAACGATAGGTAGTGCTGAACTGCTGAGATAACTACTGCACAGATAGAGAGACAGAATCAACAATAACAATTACAGAACCTTGCCCATAATTGTAGTTTAGGTCTAAACAATATTTCTCTTCGTAATCTCATTGGTTTCCAAGGTTCAATACTCATCATCTTTCGTATCTAAATATCTATCTCTATTCTTTCACCTGCATCTCCAATTGCCCATTAGATGACTCTCCATGGATGTCCACTAAGTGTAACAAATTCAACATTTCTCAAAATAAGCTAATTAGCTTTCTACCACCAAACCTTCCCTCTCCTCCCAACTTCTCTATGAGAACAGCACCAACCTTCTAACTCACCCAGGTTCATAAGCTGAGCTTAATTCTTACCCCTTCTTTCCTTGCCTGCTCAAATGAAATAAGCTGGCAAGTCTTATGGATTCTACCTCTACATTTATCCATCTACATCTATCTCCTCTTCACTCACATAACCACCACCTTGGGGGGTTCATCACTCACCCCCAAAAAAGTCTTCTATAGCAAAAATGATCCTAGAGTCCCCCTCAAACAAAAATCTTCAGAGATTCATTGATAGTACAATAAAATACAAATTCCCCAACTGTGCATGTAAAGCCCTTTATGACGGTACTGCATTTCCAGATATTTCATATTGATTTCTTGTTAAGCAACTTAACTTCTCTGGACTTTATTTTCCTTATGTGTAAAATGAGGAGACTTTTCTTGTTAACATTTAAAATACTTTCCTACTCCAAATTGATGGTCCTATGTTCCCTTCCTACATTGTAGTTCTACTCAACTGAACCACTTGCAGCTGCCCCAAATCATCATTCTTTCTCCAGCCTCAAAACCTTCTAGCAGATCTTTCCTATGCTTGAAATGAATTACCTTCTCGTCTCTGCATCTTAAAATTTTTTGCTTCCTTCAAGCTCAGTTCAAATGCTCTCCTATTTTCTTATTACCTACCTTTCCTAAAACCTTCAATTTTTGATTCTCTTCCCCTCACCTCCAGTTGTTATTTGTTTAAATGCTTTATTCCCACCTTTAAACTTCTCTGACAACTGATGCTGCATATAATAAGTATTTAATAAATCTAAGGGACTATTGAAATAATTTATTTGGTACCACAAGAATCTGCCTAGCATCCTTACTTCTTATCAAGTGGTTTATATCTAACTTAAGATCTGAAAGGCAAAGGAGAAACATGGAGTTCTTACACTGTCTGCTGCAACTTCCTGGCCCTCCAAGCACAACCAGCATCACAGATCTAGAGCTGGAAAGTCCCTAAGATCTTCTGCTCCAGTAGTGTCTATTTTATCCTCAGATTCTAGAATATTAGGGCAGTTTTCTTTAATAATTTCTTGAAATGTAATGTATAGGCTCTTTTATTATCGTTTTTATCACTACCCTTAGGTAGTCCAATAATTCTTAAATTATCTCTCCTCAATCTATTACCAGGTCAGTTGTTTTTCCCAGAAGTTGTTTCATATTTTCATTTACCTTTTTTATTTTGTTTTAGTGTTTCTTGATGTCTCCTGGAGTCATTAGCTTCCACTTGCCCAGTTCTAATTTTTAAGGAATTCTTTTCTTCAGTGAGCTTTTGCATCTCCTTTTCCATTTGTTTAATTCTACTTTTTAAGTTCTTTTCATCAGTGAATTTTTGGAATTTTTGCATATCTTTTTTCCATTTAAGCAATTCTGTTTTTTAAAATTTCTTCAGTGGATTTTTGTGTCTCCTTTACCATTTGACCTATTCTGTTTTTGAAGGTGTCAACTGCTTCAGTATTTTCTGTGCCTCCTTTACCAAGCTGTTGGCTCTTTTTTCATGATTTTCTTACATCATTCATATTTCTTTTCCCAAATTTTTCCTCTACCTCTTTTATTTGATTTTTTAAAATCCTTTTTGAGCTCTTCTATGTGTTCTTTTGGATCCTGAAGCCAATTTACATTTGTTTTGAGACCTTACATATAGCTGTTTTGATATGCATATCCTCTTCTGAGTTTGTTTTGATCTTCCCTGTCATCATAGTAACTTTCTATGGCAAGATTCTTTGTTGTTTTTGTTGTTGCTTGATCATTTTCCCTCTCCATTTCTTTACTTTTAACTTTATATTTAAGTTGACCTCTGCTCTCAGGGTGAACAGGTCACTGTCTAAAGTTTAAGGCTTTTGTTTGGTTGTTTTTAGAACTAGTTCAGGTGTCTGCAAGTTTTTGGTGCTTTCAAGGTGATACAATCTAAGGAGAAGTATGGTCACTGTTCTCCTGGCCTGTCCTTTGGTCTGTGAACAACTACAAGCATTGTTTCCCTGATACCCTTGAAACTAGGACCATTAATGTACTAGTGCACCTCCTTACCCTATGATTGTAACTCAGGTCCCCAAATGGGCAATGCAACAGTCTTCTGCACCCGGTACCAATGAAAAGTACCCTATAATTTCCTTCTGACCAGATGTCTGATTCCCTTGCCATCTGGGGACTCCAGAAGTCTCCACCACATATTCAGTTGTCCCCCAATTACTTGGTTGGCTTACAAAATAGGGTCTAACTGCAGACTTCTATTGTGACTCAGGACCTCACTTCTGGCCTTCTCTGGAACTCGGAGCCTAATTGTTCTCTTGTGCCATGGTTTGGATCATTGTTGCTGGTCTGGTGAGCCAGATGTGTGGTGGCCTATACTCACCTATTACTTCACTGAGATAAACTTTTCTTGCTAACCTAAGTTGACTTGGGCTGAAAGATTGTTTCACCTCATGTTTTTGTTGACTTTGCCACTCTAGAATTCACTTGAAAGTTATTTGGAAGACAGCAGAGCCAAGATGAGGCAGTACAAAGATACACATACACTAGCTCTTCCCCCATAGCTCATAAAATACCTGTAAAAAATGACTCCCAACAAATTCTAGAGCAGTAGAAGGCCCAGAACAACAGAGTGAAAGAGATTTCCAGGCCAAGGTAACCTGGAAGGCCAACAGGAAAAGGCTATCACATGGAGCGTGGAGTGGAGCCCAGAGCAGCTTGGTGGCACCGCACCAGGAGAAAGAAGACCAGAACAGTCCTCAGGGGTGGAATCCCCAACAGTGGAGGTTCTCAGATAACCTCAACCCACAAATGTCAAAGACAACTTCAATGGTCAATCAGAGGACTTTTTCAACTGGGTGAGAAGGAAGCAGAATCCTCGCCTAGTCCCAGCCCCAGGCACATGCACAGGCAGTAGTGAGAGCATCCATTTGTGGAGCACTCAATCTAAAACCCCTAAGGGAATTGAGCAACTTATCTGAATCTCAACCTTGAGCAGGTTCTGGGATGTGGCAGAGCTGATGGAGTGGGAATTCTACTACTTACAGATTCTGGGCAGAAAAGATTTTGATTGCTCCCACACCAGTGCATATGCCAGGAGAGGACTAAACTCCTCTCCCTTGATTGTGCTGCCTTGGAGAAACTGAGAACTTACATGTCCTCAGAATATACCCTCCTCTTGACAAAGGACTCAAAAGTCAAGTAACTGTCTGGGAAAATGCCCAAAACAGGAGAAAAGGATAAGACAATAAAAGGTTACTTTCTTGTTGAGCAGGTATTTTCTTCCATCCTTTTAGGGAGGGACAAGGTCAGATGAAAGAATAGAATAAATGGGGAGGACAGGACAGGAAGGAGGGAATATAGTTAGTCTTACACAACATGATTATTATGGAAGTCTTTTGCAAAACTACACATATATAGTCTATATTGAATTGATTACCTTCTCAGTGGGGATGGATTGGGAGAGAGGAAGGGAGAGAAGTTGGAATTCAAAGTATTAGAAATGAATATTAAGAATATTTTTTGCATAGAACTGGGAAATAAGAAATACAGGTAATGGGGTTTAGAAATCTGTCTTGCCCTACAAGAAAAGAGGGAAGATGGAGATAAGCAAAGGGAGAGGTATAATAGAATTGAGGGCATATTGAGGGAAGGGGTAATCAGAATGTAAGGTGTCATGGGTTGGGGAAAGGGAAGAGATGGTGAGAAAATTTGGAACTCAAAATTTTGTGGAAATGAATGTCGAAAACTAAAAATAAATAAACATTAAAAAAAACAAAATAATTTTTAAAAAGTTATTTGGAAGGGCATTTTGGAGAGGTCATGTGAGTCCTTTCTGCCACCATCTTAGCCCCAAGACATCTTTTATTTCTAATGAATTTTTATTGTATTCATTCTAGTGCTCGATAGCATGTTTTGGTACCCTAGTTATTTCATCCAGTGTATTCATCCCATTTGTGTCAACTATAAATTTGATAAACATACCAATTGGTTGTTGTTTATCCTTTGTTTTCAAAGAGAACCATTGATATCATGAGGGTGATGTCCTGACTTGCACATGAATTGGATTTAAGTAAGGCAGAATTGTACAAACTCATCAATCTCATTCTCTCTTCCAGAGTCATCAAAGTCCAGTGGCAAAACAAAGATTAAGACAACGGCAATTATCCAAGATGCAATGGATGATCTTGGTATCTTCAATGTCTGACAAAGCCCTAAGTGCTCCACAGAACCTGTTTCATAACTATTTTAACAAATTGTTCTCATCCATTCATTTCACTGGGGGTAGTCTTCACATGTTTGGTGTAGACACCCTCCCAACTCACCAATAAGTTTGAGGTCCATCAGCCATCTTCAGCCTGGTTTAGCTTATCTACCAAGATACTTTTACTGGGAAGTAGCCGCTGGGCATGCTACCACTTCTTGAGGCCACAGGTGAGAGCTGACTGATAGTTGAACACCTAAGATGGATAAGCATCCCTGAAAAGAGTTTAGCAAAAATCCTCACACCAGAGGTCCTCCCTTAACACCCCATATAGGCAGATTAGTAGCATAGTAAATAGACTGCCAGACCTAGAATCAGGAGGACTCATCTTCTTGAGCTCAAATCCATCCTCAGACACTAGCTGTGTGACCCTGGGCAAGTCACTTAACTCTATTAACCTCCATTTTTCATCTCTAAAGTGAGTTGGTGAAGAAAATACGAAATTATTCTGGTATCTTTGCCAAGAAAACCCTAAATGGAGTTATGAAGAGTCAGACATAACTGAATAACAACAGCATCCTCCTAAGCAGATTATAAGACCCTTGAGTTCAAGAACTGTTTTAAATGTACCATTTATACCATTATCAAAGTAACTGACAAGAGAAATGTCAAACAGCATGAGACCAAGCACTGTTCCCTGGGATATTGCACTGGAAATTCCCTTCAACACTAGTGTTGAACTAGTCTTCAAAAATGAGAAATCACTCCCAACTCATCCCTTCAAGGAGGTGAGAGTACATAGGTGTTACGCATTGTGCATGGTTTGGTTTGACTTGGTTTGGGTTTTGTGGGGGATTTTTCAATGTATCAAACAGTTGTACTGATTTTTTTTAAGTTGGCAGTCCTCCATAAAACTAACCATCACATGTCCTAGCCCCAACCTCCCTTCAATTCCTTGATCTGCTTAGCTGACTGGAACACTGAATTCTCGTGTCCTCCTTATATTATTTACTATGGATCTCTCTCTCTTAAGACACACACACACACACACACACACACACACACACACATACTTTTCTATATAAATGGAGATAGAACTATATATTTCTATATAAATTGAGATAGAGTTTGAGATGTTAGAGATGTGGTTGGTTGGAGTCAAACAAAGGAGACTAGAGGCAGGAGAATCAGGAATCAAGCAGAAGTTTAATTTCAAAGTGAGGGAAATGACTTGCAAGCAAGGACACATGTGCTGGAGCCCTGACCATGAGTGAAGGGCCCAAAACAGTGTGGGGAGTTCTCAATACTGCTACCAGTGGCTGCACAGTGAGCTGTAGCCCTGACAATGAAAGGTAATAGCAATAGTGTGACAAGTTTAATTTGTTACAGGGCTTCATGAGCAGAATATGGATACAATAAGTGGTTGTCTGAACACACAAAATGCCTGGTGCTAGTCAAAGTAATACAATAATTCAACTCTGGGATTTTGCTGTGGCCAAAAATATTCAGAGGGTGAGAAAAGGATTGTAGCTATGCCAAGCCCAGGACACAGCTTACTTGCTGGACCTTTGCTCTAGAAAAAAGGTTATTTCCTGATACCTTGACATTGTATACTGATTCAGCCATTCTGGAGAGTAATTTGGAATTATGCCTAAAGGGCTATAAAACTATGCATACCATTTGACCAAACAATACCACTACTATGTTTGTATCCTTAAAAGATATTAAAAAAAAGGGAAAGGATCTATGTGGGCAAAAAATACAGCAGCTCTTTTAGTGGTGGCAAAGAACTGAAAATTGAAGAGATGTCCATCAATTGGGCCATAGCTGAATAAGTTGTTATGACTATGAACAAATACTATTGTGCTTTAAGAAATGATGAGCAGATACCAATCAAACTATCAGATAATTATTTTCTAGAGTGGGAAAAAATAATATCAAAATTCATCTGGAAAAGCAAAAGGCCCAGAATATCAAGGGAACTAATGAAAAGAAATGCTAGGGAAGATGACTTAGCTCTACCAGATCTCAAATTGTATTATAAAGCCGCAATTATCAAAATCACTTGGTACCAGCTAAGAAACAGAAGGGTAGACCAGTGGAATAGGTTAGGTACTCAAGACACAGTAGGCAATAAATATAGCAATCTACTGTTTGATAAACCCAAGGGCCTCAGCTTCTGGGATAAGAACTCACTTTCTGAAAAAAATTGCTGAGAAAACTGGATAACAGTTTGTCAGAAACTAGGCATAGAGCAATGCCTGACACTGTACACAAGAATAAAGTCCAAATGGGTAAATGATATAGGTATAAACATTGATGTTATAAACATATTAGTGGAGCAAGGAACAATGCATATTTCAGATTTATGGAGAAGGGAAGAAATTTTGACTAAACAAGAGAGAGAAAGCATTATGAGGTGCAAAATGAATAATTTTGATTACATTAAACTGAAAAATTTTTGCAAAACCAAACACAATGCAACCAAGATTAAGAGGGAAGCAGAAAACTGAGAAAGAATTTTTGCAACTAGTGTCTGTGATAAAGGCCTCACTTCTAAAATATATAGAGAACTGAGTCAAATGTACAAGAATACAAGTCATTCCTCAATTGATAAATGGTCAGAGGATATGAACAGGCAATTTTCAGAGGAAGAAATTAAATACATCTATAGTCATATGAAAAATGTTCTAAATCATTATTCAAACAACTCTAAGATACCACATCACACCTATAAGATTGGCTAACATGACAAAACAGGAAGATGATAAATGTTGGCGAGGATATAGGAGAATAGGGACACTAATTCATTGTTGCTGGAGCTGTGAGCTGATCCAACCATTCTGGAGAGCAATTTGGAACTATGTCCAAAGGGCTACAAAAATGTGCATAACTTTTGACCCAGTAATACCACTTCTAGGACTATGTACCCAAGAGATCATAAAAAAGGGGGAAAGTCCCACATGTGCAAAAATATTTATAGCAGCTCTCTTTGTGTTTGCCAAAAACTGGAAATCAAAGGAATTCCCATCAGTTGGGGAATGGCTGAGTAAATCGTGGTATATGAATGTAATGGAATACTATTGTGCTGTAAGAAATGATGAACAGGAAGACTTCAGAGAGGCCTGGAGAAGGAGGCTATGTGGCTAAGGGGAGAGGTCACAGGAGAGACATGGATTGATTTGAAACATTCAAGAATTGAGAAGATAAAACATCAGTCCCCCACTTACAGTTATATGTTGTGATCCCTAGGGAGAAGGTCAGTGTAAGGAACAGGTAAACAACAAGATACAGGAAGGGTTGAGAAAGGGGAAGGTTACTTCTGGCATGTTGGGGTAGTTTGGTTTTGTTTCTTGGCCTTGTGCTGAGCTTCCACAGCTTTCATGACTTTGTACAGTTTCTTCAAAAGTTTGATGTGTTTCAGATTCCTGTCCAACTCAAATATAATAGGAATTCCAGTGGACAGATTTAGCTCCATAAGCATTTCTTTAGACAAGCCTTAAATGTGCTTGAAAATGCCACAAAAGCTACCATCATGAGCCATAGTCATCACACAATTTTCTCTTCATCTGAAAGACTATTTCCTCATTCTAGAAGAATAGAACCCAGGCAATGGGTTCTTTAAGGATTTCATAGGAGGAGAGGTATAAAATGTAGTAAAGTGAAATTCTTTACTGATATCACTGTAGAATGGGTAATCAGTCTCCACTGAAGGGAATAGGAGGTAATAGGAGCATCCTCAAATCTTCACCTGGGCCTTCCCATGCTTAATATTCATCTATTTTATTGAGAGCTGTCATACCCTCACAGTGTTGCTCATTAAGGCACCAAGTCCTCTGAATAGCATATCTCTGGTCAGTGATATCTGGCATTGCCTAAAAGGTACAAAATGATCTCTTTTGAACCAAGGTAAACACATACCAAATTCATCATTTGCAGAAGTATCAAGGAAAACTGCTCCAAAATCCCAGAACCAGAGGGTAAAATAGTCATTGAAAGAATCCATTGATCACCTCCTAAAAGAGATCCCAAAATGTAAACTCCAAGGAATAATGTAGCCAAATTCCAGAATTATCAGATCAAGGAAAAAATACGGCAAGCAGCCAGGAAGACGTAAGTTAAATATAATGGAAGTACAGTCAGAATTACACAACACTTAATAGCTTCAACGTTAAAGGATTGGAGGGCTTAGAATATGATATTCCTAAAGCAAAGGAACTTGGATTATAACCAAGAATCAAATACCCAGCAAAATCGAGCATAATCTTTAACAGGAAAAGATGAACATTCAATGGAATAGGGAACTATCAATCATTTGTAATGAAAAAAAACAAGAACTGAGCAGAAAATTTGATCTTCAAATATAAGAGTCAAGAGAAGCATAAAAAGGTAAACAAGAAAGGGAAAAAAATCCAATTTATTCAATAAGGTTAAGCTGTTTACACAGGAGGATAATAGTTGTGACTCTTGAGAATTGTGTCTTTATTAGAGCATTTAGAACTGGTATAAATAGAGGATATGGGTTTAAGTCGACTTTGACATGAAATAATTAAGGGGGAGAAAGGACTGTATTGGAACAAGAGGAAAGGAGGAGGCAGAAAAGTGTAAGTTCCATCCCATGAAGGGGCATAAAGACCTATTACAGTAGAGTTGGATAAAGGAGGGGTGAACATTGTTTGAACCTTGTTCTCATCAGATTTGGCTAAAAGAGGGAATAACATACACATTTAGTTGGTTAAAGAAATCTTTCTTACCCTATAGAGAAGCAGGAGGAGAAAGGCAAAAGAAAAGGAAATGGTGTAGTTTAAATGGAGGGCAGTAGGGAGAAGGGGAAAGAAAAAGTATGGAGCTGATAGAAGGGAAAGCAGATTGAGGAAGACAGATTTGGTCAGAAGCAAAACACTTGTATGGAGGGAAAGGGTGAAAGGAGAGAGAAAACTATAAACAGGGAGGGAAATAGAATGGAGAGAAAGGCACAGTTAGTAATCATAACTGTGAATGTGAATAGAATATTGGATTAAAAACCATAATCCTACAATATATTGTGTATAAGAAACAGATTTGAAGTAGAGACATACACACAGAGGGAAGGTAAAAGACTGGAGCAGAATATAATATGCTTTAGTTGAAGTTAAAAAAAAGAGCACAGAAGAAATTCTGATCTCAGATGAAGTAAAAGCAAAAATTGATCCAAATAAAAGAGATAAAGATCTTGCTAAAATGTTTCATAACTAATGAAGTAATATGAATCCTAAACATATATACATCAAGTGACAGCATTCTGATCCTTAGAGAAGAAGTTGAGTGAGTTACAGGAAAAAAAATAGATAGCAAAACTACACTACTGGGTAACCTTAAACTCTGCCTCTCAGACCTAGATAAATCTAATCATAAAATAAACAAGGAATAAGCTAACGAGGTATAGCAGTAATCACCCTGGCAAACACAGAAAGGCCTGCTGCACAGGTTCTTAGATCTACTTTTCTAAAAAGAAAACAACTTTTGAGGGGTCAACAAAAACTTTAATCAAACACATACCAACAGAGAAAATACAAGCAAGACAAACAGACAGGGCTTCCAACTATCTGACCATGGACAATACATCCATCAGAACCAAGAGAGAGAAGCACCAACACCTAAGAAGCTGGGGAGCTTCTTAAAATAGTTGGCCTCATCTGGCACATGAATGTTTTTCCAAAAACTAAGTCCCAAAGCAGTACCTCACCTCATGGCACATATATACTCCTTTCAGAGATGGAGGGCATTACTCATCATGACCTAGTGCCTCAGTAGTAATCAGCAAAACATGTGGGGCCCTCATACAAAAAAAAGCCTCCCTCAATCAAACTTTCCTAATTGGTCCATCTAAGACCTATCAATGGGCAGGGAAGATATTTAACTCCCCTTACAAGAGATAAGTAGAATTTTAGATAAGTTAGAGATGATAGACCTCTGGAGAAAATTGAATGTACATAAAAAGGAATATATCTTTTTCTCAGTGGTACATGGCATTTATACAAAAACTGACCATGTATTAGGGCATAAAAACCTCATAATCCAGAGCAGAAAGGCATAAATATTAAATGCATTTCTTTCAGATCATGATGCAATATTATGTGTAATAAAAAGGAATGGAAAGATGCATTGAAAATTAATTGGAAACTAAACAATCTAATCCTAAAGAATGAATGAATCAAACAAGAAATCATAGACACAAACAACAACTTCACCAAAGAGAATGATAACAATGAGACAATATACCAAAACTTATGGGATGCAGCCAAAGCAGCTCTTAGGGAAAATTTTGTATCCCTAAATTCTTATGAATAAAATAGAGAAAGGAGAGATCAATGATTTGGGCATGCAGTATAAAAAGCTAGAAAAAGAACAAATTAAAAATCCCCAATTAAATGTCAAAGTAGAAATTCTTAAAATCAAAGGAGAGTTGAATAAAATTAAAATTAAGAAAACTATCAAACTAATAAATAAAACTGGGAGCTATTTTTGTAAGAAAACCAATAAAATAGATAAACTTTTGTTTAATTTTATTTTTAAAATGAAAGAAGAAATCCAAATTGCAAATATTGAAAATGAAAGGGGTGAATTAATCACCAATGATGAGGAAATTAAAACATTAATTAGGAACTAATTTGCCCAACTATATGCCAATCAATTTGACAATCTCAGTGAACTGGATGAATACTTACAAAAATATAAATTGCCAAGATTAACAGAAGAGAAAGTAAAATATTTAAATGATCCCATTTCAGCAAAATAAATCAAACAAACCATCAGTGAATTCCTTAAGAAAAAATCTCCAGGGCCAGATGGATTTACAAGTGAATTCTACCAAACATTTAAAGGAAAATGAACTCCAGTACTATATAAACTTTTTGAAAAATAAATAAAGAGGAAACCCTACCAAATTCTCTTTATGATACAGTGCTGAAACCTAGACCTGGAAGAGCCAAGCAGAGAAAGAAAATTATAGACCAATTACACTATGAATATTGATGCTAAAATTTTAAATAATATATTAGTAGAGATTTCAGCAACTTATCACAAGGATAATACACTATGACCAAGTATGACCACTATGACCAGCATAGTTGATTATATCAATAACAAAACTAACAGAAATTTCATGATTATCTCAATAAATGCAGAAAAACCTTTAGACAAAATACAGTGCCAATTCCTATTTAGAAAAACACTGAATAAAACAGGAATCAGCAGCAAGAGATTGAAAGGGAAATTCCATTTAAAATAACTGCATACAGTATAAAATATTTGGACATCTACATGCCAAAACAAATTCAGGGACTACATGAACACAATTACAAAGCACTTTTCACCCAAATAAAGTTAGATCTAAATAATTGGAAAAAAATGTAGGAAGATGGTAGAGTAGAAAGATTCACATATGCTAGCTCCGAACCCACAGTCCATGAATTTCCTGCAAAAAGAACTCCCAACAAATTCTGGAGCAGTGGAAGCCACACAGCAACAGAGTGAAGGAGATTTCTGTTCCAGAGAGCCCTGAAAAATGGTTCCCAAAGATCCGTGGCACACCGGACGGGAACGGAGCCCAGCCCTTCCCTGGCCACGCGGCATCAAGAGGATCAGATCCGAGCAGGCTTCAGGGAGGAATCTCCAGTGGCCACGAAGGTCCCTCCACCCACAGGCACACAGATCAGTGAGAGAGACTTCGGGGCTGGCTGAGAGGGGAGCAGGGTGTCTCCATAACTCAGCCCCCTCAGGAGGCAATGGCAGAGGCAGCAGCTGCTAGAGGCTACCAGAGCAGACAGGGCCTCAGACCCATTATTGAAAGTCTCCACATAAACCCCCTGAGGAAACTGAGCCTGGGAGGTAACCCTGCCCCCACCTGAGCACCAGAACATAAGCTCACATTGAATGGCAGCCACACCCACCACTGAAAGTCCTGAGGCTGAGGAGAAGCATTTGAATCTCAGACCCCAAGTACTAGATGGGCGGATCTAGGCAGGGGTGGAGAGGAATCTCAGAAGTCAAGTAACTGGCTGGGAAAATGCCCAGAAAAGAGAAAAAAAATAAGACCATAGAAGGTTATTTTCTTGGGGAACAGATGTTTCCTCCTTTCCTTTC
>JAQQSK010009005.1:0-13264 GCA_028658325.1 Potorous gilbertii | reverse complement strand
TGGAAAGACCCTAGGGCTATCAGTGAGAACAAGAGAATTTTAATTCAGGCTGCAACACTGACTTGTTATATATCCTTAGTCAAAATACTTCCCTTTCTGAGCTCAGTTTAGGCATCTATATAATGGGGATGATGACATCTATCTTGCCTATTTTAAATGCTCAATGTGAGAATGGAATTAAATAATGGATATGCTTTGGAAAGCATAATGTGCTCTACAAATAGGAATGACTGTGCATTAATAGGCTGAGTAGATTCATAGTGGGATCTTATATAATAGAGACCTAGTGTTGGTCAGAAAACCTGAACTGAAATCCTCTGCCACTTAGAACCTGTGTAACATTGGCTAAGTTATTTAGGCTCTCTGGTCCTCAATGAGGAGATTGGGTTAGATGCCTTCTGAGTTCCCTTCTAGTTCTGAATCTTTGCATGATCTTTTGATGAAAGGATTGTACCTGACTGCTTCCCATGCTTGGTCCATTCGATTCATAAAACATTTCCTAAACACTTACTTTGTGCTAGGGTACTCATGACAGGAGTTGAGAAATTCAAAGAAATATAAGTACAAGTAATTTCAAGGGTCACCAATGTGGATACTGAAGTATCTAGGTGTAGTAGTAGGTGAAGGGGCAAAGAACCAAGTATCAGTCATTGAGGGGGGAAAATGTGATGATAACTTAGGTGACAAGTAGGCCCCTATTCCTGACTGTGGAGTCCTTTGCTTCTTTGCTCAGGTTCAATGTGGCTATTGGGGGTGATCAATTATGTAAAATATGACCAGGCCCTCCACTAATAAAAACACCCATTGTAAGACCAATGCTAAGAAGCTCCAATCTCAATAGTAGAAGCATTTAATTAATACATAAAGTAATGCAAATAAAAAGAGGAGGGGGTCAATGGTACAATTATTCTTCATACTTCAAACAAATGGATATGATCTCCTTAAAGACCTCAGGAGATTATATAGTCTAGTCCTCTCTCCCAATCCTTTGAGATTTCCCAAAATACTGGGAAATGGACCCAATCTCTTCAGGCCTCACAGTTCTTTGATAAAGGCTATCTGCTTCATGGAGTCTTTCTAGAAAACCTCTTGATATGGACTGTAAATCTATGAAGCTTCTTTGTCTCAACTCTAGGGAATAAGGAAGGACATCTCATGTGAGATGAATCTTGTACATAGCTAGGGATGCTCAAAGATAGAGATAAGGAGGACATGCATTCCAGGTGAAGATAACAGCCTGTACAAAGGCTCCAAGACAGGAGATGAATCAGCAAATCTAAGGAACAGCAGGTAGTTCAGTTTCTTTGGAACACATAGTAACAGAAGAAAGTAATGTCCATTACTGGCCTGGAATTGGGAGTCAGATGTAAAGTGCTTTAAATACTGGGCAGAGATGTTTGTGCTTTATCCTAGAGGCAATAAAGGGACATGGGAGATTTTTTAAAATAAATTTTTATTGATGTCTTTCATTTACACATCCATGAGATTTATCCTTGTTATTCCTCTTTCCTCCTCTAAGGGAGCTATTCCTTATAACAAAGAATCTAAAAAAGAAATAGAGAAAAGATTAGTCAAGCCAATCAAAACATCCAAGATGTCTAACAGTATATGAAGTGTTCCACATTTATGGACTCCAACATTTGCAATGGATGGAGCAAGGGTGGAGGGATAGTATCTTGTCAAATTTTTTCTTTGGGGTTAAATTTCTTCTTTGGGGATCTTTATAATTTCATCGCTTTTAGTTTCAGTGCTTTGTATATGATTGCTCTTTCCATTTACATTATGTATAGTCACTGTGTATATTGTTTCCTGGCTTTGCTTACTTCAGTTTGCATCAGTTCATGTAAGTCTTCCCATGCTTCTCTGTATATGTCATATTCAGCACTTCTTAGAACATACTACTATTCCTTTATATTCAATATGTTCCACAATTTTAGTTATTCTGCAATTGGTAGATATCTACTTTGTTTCTAGTTCTTTACAACCACAAACAGGGTTGATAGAAATATATTGGTGTATATGGAGTTTCTTTTTTGTCCATGACCACCTTGGGGCATATGCCCCTGAGAAATTTCTGGGTTCAAAATGCCTAGACATTTTAATCACTTTTTTGCCCAATGCCAAATTGCTTTCTAGAAGTGGTTGGCCCAATCCCCACTAAAGATTCTTAAACAAAAGCATGATATAGTCAGACATATTTTAGGAAGATCATTCTGGAAGCTGTGTGAAAGATGGATAAGAGAAGGGAAATACTGTAAGCAGGTAAACCAATTTAGAAATTGTTGTAATAGTCTGGAAAAGAGTTGATGAGAACCAGGATCAAGATGGTGTAGAGAAGAGTAGAGATGATTTGGGTAGCATATTGACTCCAGGGACTTTTCATGATTCATTGCTCAGGAGTTCATCCCAGGAGATAGCTCTCCCCTCATTGCCATCCTTATGGTTTTACAATACTCAGCCTAAATCACACAGTAAAAATTACAGTGATTATTTCCACTTCCATGTGGGAAGCAAGTAGAAGCGGAGGATTGTGATGTCTATTTTATAATTGAAGAAATAGAGGCATCTGAGCTTGAATAAAATCACACAATGACTCAGTAGGTGATCTGGGTCTCATACTCAAGTCCTCTGTCCTGGTCCCCCAAGAGTATAGGTCAGTGGGTCTCCCTATCCTCATTTACTCTTATAGAAAAGAACGATCTGTGCTGAATGAGAGGAGCTAGGCTTTCCATTCACTTCTTGATCTAAAATGGAAGATCACTGCCCACTGCCCGGTGTTCAGGATAGCGAGGGATTCCATTTGTTCTTGGGTTCCACTTTTCTCAACCTTATCTTTTTTCTCTTCCCCAGAGAGACTAGGTTGAGCAAAGAGCCTTTATCTTTGGGGCTGCCTATGAGAACTGTTAACTTTCCGAACCCTCCGGTGTTGGCTTTTGATGTTCCTCGGACCAACGATGATGGATACCCTCAGGTTAGTATTTATCCATCCATCCACCCATCCATTTATTTAATAGTCAGCATTTATTTATTCCTTTATATATTTAGTAAGCCAGTGTTCTTTCTTTCATTCATTCATTCTTTCATTTATTCATGGATAAGAAGCAAGTGGAGTAGGAAAGAGCACAAGCTTGGGATTGAGAGTTCCTTTGGTAATGGCTGCCTGCTTCATGGCGGTTTCTGAGGTTTAAATGCTTAGGGGCAGCTAGGCAGCACAATGGATAGAGTGCCGGGCCTAGAGTCAGGAAGACTTATCTTCCTGAGTTCAAATCTGACCTCAGACACTTACTAGCTGTGTGACCCTAGGCAAGTCACCCCACCTTGTTTGCCTCAATTTACCCATCTGTAAAATGAGCTGAAGAAGGAAATAGTAAAGTACTCTAATATCTTTACCAAGAAAACCCCAAATGGGGTCACAAAGAGTTGGACATAACTGAACAATAAGATCCCCTCTAGTTTTAAATCTCCAGTTTCATGGTCTCCATGATCCTTTGGCAGCTGGCATTGGAAATGTGAAAGAGACAGGTCTTGGAGGTAGAAGAGGAGCTTGGAAAAAAGACAAGAGCAAGGAGAAAGATTTCAATTGATCTCTGAAAAGACTTTACTTTGTAGGGGTTAGAATAGTCTTGAGTCAAAAAGGGCTGGATTTTTCACGGATTCCTTTAAGCCTAGGGCTTGGCAATGGTGACTCATCTTTTGAACATGACCTAGACACTGGCTTTTAATAAGGAATGACAGAAAATAATCCTGACAAGAGGAGACATGATGAGATGCTGTTTGGGGTTGGAACACAATCCAAGCTCTTTGGTCAATAAAGAAATAACTGTCATTTGACTCTTTGAAAAAGCACACCTTCCCTACCAAAGGAAATCTAGTACATGAGCATCCCTTGGCCCCTCTCAGCCTTAGGAGTTGCTAAATCATCAGGCTTCCCTTCTCCAAGTCCTGCCAAACAGGGTGGTGGACCCCAGAGCAAGCAGCAGTCCTTGTTGGTTCGTGTGTGTGTGTGTGTGTGTGTGTGTGTGTGTGTGTGTGTGTGTGTGTGTGGTGGAGGGAGTGAAAGGTAGGATGCCTTCTCCTGTGCCCATCACCAAGAAATCAAAGCAAAAACTCAGATTTTCAAGGCTCAGGCTCTTTCTGTTCCCTCAAAAGTGATAATTGTGAATGAGGCCCTACAGGCAGTCTCCCTTATTCTGCCTCCCTACCAAACAAGGCCACCCTCCCCCATTATAGTATACTTTCTCCTCCAACTGCCTCTGAGATCACTGATTGGGGCTGGACACTCCACAGTGAAAATTTCAAGCCCTAGATGATGAAATTGATGCCTTTTCCAATGTAAACCCCCTGTCACTGTAAATGAATAGTCAGTTGCTTACACCCCAAAGTCATCACTTCCTGGGAGGCGGTTTTGAAAGAAGGTAGGGAATCAGAACAAGGTAGGCTTTAGATGCTAGAGGACACTGGGGCAATGGGGAGAGAATTGCTGTCTGAACCAGAGAGAGGGGACAATGCAAAAGGGAAAACTTGCAGAGTTTCTCAAACAAATATTAAATTCACAATTATGCCAAAGGTCAGCTCCTCCTGGGGAAAATGCCCCTTCCTTCCAATCCCCCTCCACCTTTAACTGTCCTGTCTCTACTTCAGGAGAGATCCAGGAGGGAGAGTGAACAGACTTCCCCATCATGAGGAGAATCAGGGAGGGGCACTGGCAAACTCTATTTAGAGACTTGTACCCATGGAAACCCCTGGCCTTATACTAAAGGTCAAGACTTTTGAAGGTTGATCAAAGACAAAGTAACATGATTGGTAGGCTGAAGGGGAGTGTGTGTGAAGAGAGCAGAGGTGGGGAGGGGGGAAGAGAAATGATAGAAACCCTGTAGATAGGAAGCCTCATTCTCAACCAATTCTCTACTGTATTTCCTGTCAAGAGCCACATACTTCGAACATGGTCCTGCATTTAGCCAGCGAATTATTAACCAATCAGACTGAGCCCATGAGGCCAGAGACAATCAATTTTAATGAGTATTCTATCCCTCTGGGATCTCCATTGTGATTGCCACTGCTGCCTCTGTGAGCAAGTGTGATCCAAGCACCTTTCACTCCAGCGATTAATGGTTTTTCCCATTATTCTTTTCTTGAAG
Source organism: Potorous gilbertii (assembly GCA_028658325.1). Classification (NCBI taxonomy): domain Eukaryota; kingdom Metazoa; phylum Chordata; class Mammalia; order Diprotodontia; family Potoroidae; genus Potorous; species Potorous gilbertii. The sequence continues at coordinate 8,126 of JAQQSK010009005.1, read as the reverse complement.
TGTATGTGGGACTTCGAGCCCAGAGACAGTTGGCCACTTGCTGAAGGTCCCACAGGATGAAGGCAACTATGTGTGCCAGCCATTGAGATGATCTACAAAGCTGTAATAAGAGGACAGAGACAGGATGCTGAAGGGTCCTGGGCTGAGTTTTCCTAAAGACTGCTTTGCTAATTTCAATGACTAGCACCCCTTTACAAATATCATCTCACTTGATCCTCACAACCTACAAGAGTAGGCACTAGTATTATCTCCATGTTACAGTTGAGAAAACTGAGGCAGACTGAGGTTAAGTGACCTGTCCAAGGTCACATAACTAGGGATTATCTGAGGTCAGATTTGAACTCAGGTTTTCTTGACTTGACCAACAGTTTATCCGCTGTTCCACATAACTGCTTTTGCTCCTGATCAAGTTTGCAATATCTTTTCTCAAACAACCTCCTCCTCCTCCTTTTTCCTGCTTCCCTCTTTCTCCTCCTCCTCCTTCCTGAATTTATGTCATGATATAAGGTTTGCAGAGTACTTTACATCCGTTTTCTTATTCTATCTTCACAACAACCTTCAGAAGGAGGGTTATTATAACCTCAGTTAACAGATGATGAAATGTGATTTGCCCAGAGTCACATAGTTAGTTTCTGAGGAAGGATTTGAACTCAGATCTTCTTGATTCCAAGTCCAATGTTATCTTCACTTTGATACTTAGCAAGTTCTGTCACTGTCAATAGCAATAATGAATGTCATTAGATACAGTGTGTCCTAGAATCTATTAAAGAATTTGGGATGCCCTGTAGGGGGTTTCTCAGGAACAAAGTTCCTTCACAGGCATTGTCTTATTTGGGCCTTACAATGGTATGTGGCATAAGCATTTATGTCCCAACTTGACAATGGAGAGGACCAAGCTTGGAGGAGGGAAATGAGTTTCTTGAGATCTTATAGCTAATAAGTGGTAAAGGTGAGACTCAAATCCAGATCTCCTGCCTCCCACTCAAGGGCTCTCTCCATCACACTGGAGCATCCCCATAATCCTGATCAATCTTGCTGCAGTTGGCACTTGGTGGTAGAGGGCACCAAATAACCCCTACCACCCTCCCTCAAATTAGCCAGTGTGGGCATCTATCTGACCAGTTAAGGTTGGTTAGAGCAATTACTTAGTACAAGACCACCAGACGAATCCCTTTGTGGCCAGTTTGATTTGACCACCCAACTCCCACTCCAAATGAAAATATTCTCTCCCTTCATACATTTCCTTAGAACCTTTCTTCTGGACCTCTCCCTTACCCTCTAACACATCTTCACCTTGCATTATGATGATTTGTGTACAACTTCTATCTCCTCCCCATGACCCACCAAAAAAAATATAGGTTCATTGCAAGCAGGGGCAGCATCAACTTTATATGAATAATCCTCATGTCCAATATTGTGTCTTGCATACAATTAGTGCTTCACAAATGTTGGTTCAATTTAATTCAGCTCAGTAAGAATTAATTAAGTAGCTGCTATGTACAAGGCTACCCAAGGTACCAGGATACAAAGACAAAAACATAGGTGTCTGTGGCCTCATGGAGATTACATTGTACTAGGAAAAGAGAGCTGCTGCAGTAAAGTACCACAGTTCCCTAATTGGGAAGACAAATCACATTGAGAAGTTTTGTTTTTATTATAAGCTGTGGCAGAGAGAGCCGTTGCTTGACAACGTTCCTGTCAGTCAAGTGAATTCTGAATACAAACAACTTCATATATATGCATGTCTGGGTAGATACAGAAAGTATATAGATGACATGGAGATGGAGATGATAGAGGCAGAAGTAGGGATAGTAAAGGCAGTGATAGACACAGAGATGATAGAGGTATAGATAGAGATAGTGAGAGAGATAGAGAGAGGTGGTAGAGGCAGAAATATGAATAGAGATGAAGATGATAGAGGCATCAGTAGAGATGAGAAAGGCTGAGATACAATGTCAGAATTAGTGATAGAGATGTTAGAGGCTGAAGTAGAGGCAGAGATGAAGATGATAGAGACAGGTAGAAAGGAGTAAAGGAGAGAGAGAGATGGAGATAACAGAGATAGAGAAAGAAGCAAAGGAAATAGAGGGTAATTAGTTCTAGGCTTGGAAGCTGGGCAAAAGCTTACCAGCCTGTTTGGGGAGGTCTTGGAGAGCAAAGTAACATTGGTTTCCTCTATGACTAACATAAGAAAGAAAAAGGAATGATAAGGAAGAAGATGAGGCCAAGGATGAGGAGGATAAACACAGGAAGGTCAAGGGAGAATGTTGCTATTCATTTACAGCAAAGTGGATGCCTGTGTCACTTGAGCCAGAAGAGGAACGATAAAAGAACTCTGTCTCTGCCTTCACACCAATCAGTCAAATCATGATCTTTGGGGAAAGAATGAAAGCACTAACGAGTGGGGAAGACCAGATAAGGTCTATGGTGAGGTGGCACATGAAGGGTGCAAGGGATTTACAGAGTGGAGGTGAGGAGGAGAGCCTTGGAGAAAGGCTGTCCAGAGTCATATATGAGGGAGATGGAATGTTATGTATGGAAATGGCAAAGGGGTCAGTTTGCTCATGACATGAAATGTGTGAAAGAAGAAATAATAATTTTCTTTAGAAAGAGAAAATGGAGGCAGATTATAGGGGCTTTTATAGGCCAAAGAGCCAAGTTTATATTGAATTGAACTGATAAAGAATTCAGGAGTGTCAATCATGGGAAAAGGGACATTGACATTTCCTCTGAGATGATCCATGATCTCCAAAGTAGAGACAGTTGCAAGCCTTTATTACATAATCCCAGGAGCCACTTTCCTATAATCTTTCTCCTCCCACCCCATCTCACATCCAATGAGCTCCAAGGTCCCTTAAGTATTCCTTTCCTAGATTGAGTTGTGTTCTGCTGTTGGGGTTGACCTAGAATTTAGGATGGGAAGAGACCTTAGAAAGCATGTGGTCCAACCTCCTCACTTTAAAGATGAGCAGATGCTGTAGCAGATGGGATAGTGACTTGCTAGATACAGTACAGGAACTCATGTCAGAGCTGGGTTTTGAACCCATGTTCTCTGACTCTACCCATGCATTTCTCACTGCATAACTCTGTCTCCAAGTGGGCATGAAAAAAGAAGGAGTTGATGAAAGATACATCCATTTTCTCTGAATATGCTTTTTGCTCCTGCTGGCATTTTTTCCTGATCCCCAGAACTGCTTAATTGAATTCAAAATATCCAGGACTTTTCCCCTCTGACCTATGACTGTTGAGACATGCCCTGTACAGATGGCAAAGGTTTTTAAGAGAGTTGTTCCAGTAACCTTGAACCAAAGGTTAGGAAGGAAGTATCATGGAAAGATCGCTGTCCTGGGAGTCAGAAGATTTGAATTCAAATCCTGGCTCCCACTCATGATTTGTGGAACTCTGAGCAAGTCACTTAACCTCTGTAGGCTTTCTTTTCTCCTCCTATAAAATGAGGAAGATTATTTTAGGAGGTGTCTAAGGTCCCTTCCAGGTCAAAAGGCTGATGATGAGTCTATGAGAAGGGGCGGGGGAAGGACAGGATTTAAGTCTAAGGAATAAAGTTGCAAAGGGGCCTTCTTGCATTCCTACTCTATTCAGGACTGTCCAGAGTCCCCTGGGTCCACCTGAGAAAGTCCAGGCAAGCGATATATTCCCATTGTCATAACCCTTGACATTTTTCTGAAGCTTCTTCTCCCATACCCCATTCTTTCTATTTTAGAGATGAATAAACAGAGGTCTTAGAGAAGATAATTCCCTAAAAACGGTTCATGGTCAGATAGTGAATAATAGAACTTGAACCAGGTCTCAGATTTCTAGGTCAGTTCAGGACTCTTTCCTCCACTGCCCTCTGCCTTTGGCACAAACTAAACCACAGAATCACAGGAAATCTGGGCAAAGGACCTTAGGGGTCTCCTTGTTCAACCTCTTCATTTTCTAGAGGACAAAACTGAAGTTCAGAGAGGAAAGTAACTATTCCAAGATCACATAGCAAGATAGTGACCCCATTTTTATTAGAGAAGAGAAGGGGCTGTGGGGGTAGGAAATGATGTGGGGAGCCCTTGAAGGAAGTACAAAGGAGAATATATGAAGGCAACAACTTGCTCCATTGTTGAGCCCAGAAAAGCCCTGATAATGGCCCATAGGGAGGGGTCTTGGTCCTGAGCTCAGGGGATGGTGCTCTGGTCACAAGGGTTAATGGGTTTGCTGAGGTCGCATTTATACCAGTTAATCATATTCACTAATTCCACCATTCCAGCATACCATCAGACCTGTCCCTTTCCATTAGCATTTCTCAGACAATGGTTTCCCCAACCCCCATTTCACCTTCAGCCAGGCAGCTACTCATTCTTACCAATGGCAAAGGATTTAACTCTTTGAGGAGCACCCTTAAGGATACTCCATTCTCTACTCCTGTCCTTGTGTTAGGAAAAAGGGTGATCAGAAGTTGGTGTGAGATGTATAACATAAGGGATCAGTCTGTGGTCAGAGTTAGTGATGAATGAATGAATAAAAAATTAATTAAGCATTTACTATGTGCCATTCAACCTTATAGCATTTATTAAGTTGCTACTATGTTATCAGGCACTGCGCTAAGTATTGTGGATACAAAAAAAGGGCAAAAGACAATCCCTGACCTCAGGGAGCTCACAGTCTAATAGGAGAGACCACATGCAAACAACTACGTACAAACAAGATCCATCCTGAGGGAAGGCACTCTCCCCTCTAAAAGGGAAAATGAAGGAGGACCAGGAAAGTCTTCCTGCAGATGGCAGGACTTTAGCTGAGATTTGTAGGAAACCAGGGAAGCTAGGAAGCAAAGATGAGGAGGAAGAATATTCCAGGCATAAGGGATAGCTTGATGTGTCCTGTGGAAGAAATAGCAGAGGGCAGAACACATGGAGAGAGGGAGTAAGGTGTAAGAAGACAGCAAAGGTACAAAAGAGTCAAATTATGAGGGGCTTTAACAGTCAGATGGAGGACTTTATATTTGATCCTGGAGGTAATTGGGAGCCATTGGAGTTTGCTGAGTAGGGAAGAAAGGAGTGAAGGGTGGAATGTGATATGCCCAGTCTTGCACTTTAGGAAAATCAATTTGACAGCTTAGTGGAGGATGGGCTGGAGGCGGGGAGAGATTTGAGGCAAACAGACCCACCCTGCAATAATCCAGGCACAAAGTGATGATGGCCTGCGGTGGGTGATTTCTGTGTTAGAAGAGAGGAGGAAAGGAATCTATGAGAGATGTTAAGAAAGTAGAAATAGCAGGACTTAACAACTGATTGATTTGGAACGGAGTGGCAGTGAGAGAGAACTAAGAACTGATTGATCAATTTTAAGTCTTTACTTAAAGTCCTCCAGTGATAGAGAACTCTACATCCCAAGATGAACTAATCCACTTTTGAAGTGTCTCTCATCAATATTATTCATAATAGCTAGTATCTACAAAGCACTTGTAAGATTTTCTAGAAGTTTTATGTACACTACTTCATTTGATTCTCCCAACAACCCTGAAAGAGAGGTGCTACTATTAGCCCCATTATGAAGATGAGGAAACTGAGGCTGAGAAAAATTAAATGACTCGTCCAGTATCACCCAACTAGTCAGTGACTAAGGTAGGATTTTCAACCTCAGCTCTATCCACTCCACTACCTTGATACCTAATGATTTATTAGAAAGTTCTATTTTATAATGGCTGAAATGTGTTTCTCTGAAATTTCCACCCTTTGGTACTAGCTCTCCTCTCTAGGGTTAAGCAGTGCCAGTGTACTTCCTTTTCTGTCTATCAATCCTTTAAATATATGAGGAACATGACCATGTCCATTCTAAGTCACCACTTCTCCAAGCTAAGCACTTTCTGTTCCTTCAGATGAGCCCTGAATATCCCTGGCATCTATTCTGCTCACCATTCTAGTGGTCCTCCTCTGGATTCTTTTTTTCCTCAATGTTCATCCTGAAAATTGGCAGCCAGAATTGGACAATACTCCAGGTGTGGTCTGACTGGGACAGAGAGCTATAGGACTATTATCAATCCTATTCTAGACATTATGCCTTCTTTAAGGCTGTCTATGCTCATACTTGTTTTTATTAACCTTGATGCCACATGGTTGGCTTATATTGAGCTTGTAGTAGTCCACTAAAAACCCCAGATCTATATCTACAAACTATTCTCTAGCCATACCTCCCTCAGCCTTGAATTTGTGCAAGTGACTTTGTTGAGGCCAATTGTAGCACTTGAAATTTAACAGCTTCATCTTGTTAACCTTAATCTATTCTGTTGATTTCTTTGGGGCTGGCAACCCTCTTGCCTCTTGGACATTTAATGCTTATCCTGCGTCATGCCTTGGAATTATCCTGGAATGCCTTGCCTCAGAGGCCATATCTGGACTTCCTTATAGTCCAAGCTTTTGCTCCAACCATAATGTAGGAAGAAAGAAGAGTAAAAGAAAGGTGGGAGGAAGGATGTTTTTCTGTTGTGGGAAAAGGTTGGCTCCCCAACTACAGTGCTGACTCCCTTTTCTCCTTATTAGGTATCTAAACCTGGTGGGCCTGCTAGACAGCCTGAATGGAATACCTCCTTCCTCTACCAAGCCCGGAATGGATGTACAAAGTTCAATGAAGATCTGGCCTTGGTGCTGGAGTTTTATCCCATGACTCCAAGTAAGTTTCAACTCAAAACAGAGCAAGACTGGGGTGGCCATTAATTAAATTCACTTACATTTCCTGTCTTCCCACAACCATATCTCTGACGGCAATGATTCTTCTCTACCTTGGGAAATATAAAAGCTAGGAAAATTCCCCCAATAGCATGCCCAAGGCCTTCTATTTTTCAGGCCCCAAACTGGATTGAGTTTCTTATCAAGATAAATATAATAGGCCAAGATTTAGGAGATATGTGCTCCAATCTTATATCCAGGCATACACTTTATGCTTAATCCTGTGTCAGATGCCATGGAAGAGATGGAAGACAAGACAGAGACCCCTGATCTCAAGGGACTTACATCATAACTAAGGAATCCAGACTCACACAAGAGTCAATGTTGAAGTAGTTAGTCAATAAATATTATTAAATGCCTGCTATGTGCCAGGCATTGTTCTAAATACTGGAAGCAATGTGCTGAGTCCCAGCGCCCCGCCCCCCCATAGTAATTAAGTGCTTACATTATGTGTAAAGCAGGTTGAAATGAGCCACAAGGTCCAGGAGTCTGGGTAGAGTAGATTTATGCATAGATTTAGGGTCTAGAATTTACCACCCCATCTCCAGGAAAACTGGAGTTCCATCTTTATGAAGGCTAGAAAGGTGATTGTGACTGAATGAATACACCTCTCTCTTATCTTTAAGAGGTATAGAGAGCTAAAATTATATCCATATACTATAATAAGATACATTCTCTTGGGGTTCAGGAAAAAAGCCACCTGGTCATTCAGAGGTAAAGAGAAGAGCAATTTAATCCCACCGAGAAGAGCAATTTAATCCCACCTATGGACTGAGAGGGTAACAGCTTAATCTTGTCTAACATGGTTCCCTTTTTACAGAATGCTTAGTACACAATAGATAATCACAGATAATGAGCAAGCATATTTATGGAAGCAAGCAGTAGAATGGCCACCTCAGGGAAGTTACACAGATTTGTCTAGGCAATAGAACACAAGCTTTTTTTGAAGAGAGAATGATCTCACCTACTCTTAGCTTCTACAGTATGGGTACTGGGTGCTGCCATAACCTCCCCATATCCCTACAGTGTCAGGCCCTCTTATCTGCCATCTAAAATTCTCTTTCTCTCTTTCTACTTCTCCTTTTCTTTCATTTTATCAGAAGTTTTTTAGCCAATCAGGATTCCTATATTCCCAACATACTTTACCTATGAAGTTTATTATTGAAGAAAAAAAGAGTGGAGATGTTCACCCAATTTTAGGGATGAAAGTAAAAAGAAAAATATAATAACACACAACAGGAGAAGTACTAATTATCTGCCAAATACCTCGAGGATTGCTTTGGGTTGCTCTCTTAAATGAGGCATATATTCTCCTTGACAAAATTCAACACATGAGATGGTCAGATTCTACAGAGAGAAGACTAGGCTTCTAATACCTAAAGATTTAATAAAGCCTTATTGATTATTACATAT
>JAQQSK010009004.1:0-13265 GCA_028658325.1 Potorous gilbertii | reverse complement strand
TGCTAGTAACATTTGCAAGAACAGTTTCAGTTGAGTGTTAAGAGTCAGAGCCAAATAGAATGATCTGAGAAGTAAGTGATACTGTGATTGTTTCTGGGGTTTGGCAAGGAAAGGGAAGATAGAGATGGGGCAGTAGTTTGTCAGAATAAAAAGATAAGGGAAAATTTCCGGGCCTCCGTTTTCTCATCCATTGTTTGGACCAGATGATCTCTAAGGCCCAGAAATTCTTTTTGCTTTTATATCTAGACATGTCTCAAATCCCAGAAATCAGCAAAAAAAAAGCCCAATCTGCCAAAACAGGTCACAAACTTTATTCGTAAAATAGAGTATGTATTTTATTCATAAGAAAGTCATCAGTCTCTTACTTGCCTTACTTTAAAAGTAGACTATAAATCTAACCAACTTATCTATTTTGCAATATCACGGTAGATTAGGAAGGTATACTGTTAGAGGTATTCATTGAAAGATAAGGTGACAGTTAATAGGGAGATAGAAGAAGGAAGTGGACAGAAGGCAAAAAGTAGGACTCTATGCCATTTGGGCATATCATTTCTATATTGATCTTGTGCCATTAGAAGGCAGGAATGGATAGCAAAATTTTCATTTAAATTTGGTGAAATTATATAAAGTTCATCTAAGAGTCATTCTTCAGTTATACCGAAACTTCTTGGTGTGTCTATTGAAAACTTAATTCTTTCTATCAAATGAGAAGTTATTATATGGCAGAACTTTAAAGATATTCTACTGTGAACTCTTGGTGTATTCTACTGAATTACAAAATGTTTGTGGCTTCGTGCAATGGGTAGCGAACATACCTATGAAACAATAATTAACAATAGTGTTATTTGCATTTCAGAGAAAGGAGAGAGAAAATAAATAGTGAGTGTTCTTCGATCTTAGTCACCAAAAAGGTAGGATTTAAGCTGGACTTGGATGGACAGGTAGTATTTAGATGGCCCATAGGGTCATAGATTTAGAGCTAGCAGGACCTCTGAAGCCAGGTAAGTGAGTCTTCTCCTTTTCACCAGTGGGCAAACTGAGACTGAGGTGTGTCAAATGGTGTTGTCCAACAGTAAGTGGCAGAGCCAGAATTTAAACCCTGCACTTCTGACTCTAAAACCGACTCTTTCCACATAGATCACACACTAATAGCTTTTTACCTCAGGCTACTTTTACAGATGAGGTCACCGAATTCTGAAGAGATGTAATGACTAATTATTTACATTGTTAAAATAACTTGAATATAACACTTTTAGGCTGGCAAATCATTTTGTAAATATTATCTCTTTTTATTCTCACAACAACCCTGGGAGATAGGTCCTATTGGTACCCCTGTTTTACAGATAAGGAAACTAAGATGCCAGATAAAATGTCTTGTCGAAATTCACACAACTAGCAAGTGTCTGCTGCTAAATTTGAAATCAGGTCCTCCACCCTATCCACTATATTGTCCAGCTATTAGTTATTACCTATAGATATGCTAACTTAAGCAGGGATTCTTATTTCCATTCCTCATAGTATTACTGTTGCAATACCTTGTACACAGTAGATAATCAATAAATATATTAGTTGATTGAAATGTGCATACTTGTAATCATTTTAGGTTTCAGGAGACTACATCAAGAGTTACTTAGTCATATGTAATCTTTTAATTCTAAATTTGTGTTTCAGTGACCAAGCAATCTAGTTTAAGGTCCACAAAGCAATCATTGCATCAGTTAAGGGGTGAATATGAAAGAACTAATTTAAAAATGACTAACAGTAGATCATCTCCAAACATTCATCTGGAGAGAAAACTTAGTTGAAATTTAGCTCTCCCATTTTCTCTTTCTTTAAGTTATTTTGCTGTTTAGAATAAGAGTCTTAAGACTTCTATTTGTGTATGAGAGATCTGTACATAAAAAGATAATCTGCTTGTGACTGAAAAATACTTACATTGAAGAATTCCTTTTTAAGTTTCAGATTTGGGAACAAAGCATCTTTGCACAAAGTGAAGAATGTTTAGATGACTGGATCAGCTTAAGTCAAGTTCTTCTGACCCAGTTGTAGATGCATGGAGTGGGGAGGATCTGAAACACCAGTTGATGTGGGACAGGTTCAGAGATAGTGGAGGGAGGCAAAAAGTCTCTTTGTGTTATGTAGTATGATGCAAACAGTAATTAGCTCTTTGGTAAGCACTTGTGAAGCACTGTATATACTAAAGTGTTTGGATGGAGAGATGGGAGATAGTCTGAATCAATAATCACTTTGATAGCTTGAGTAAGCATTTCATTTAGGAGGTGAGAGGATGCTTAAAATTAAAATTTGATAATTCTAGCCCTTCCAGTTTAATACTGGAATAATATCAGAATAACTGGTTCCTTTTTTGGTCATAGTTAAAGTGATTTTTCAAGATATTTATGCCTCTTGAGGGACTAATTTTTGTGATCCTTTTCCCTTGTATAGAAGACCCTGAAATGTATGTATTCTGTTTTGTAGAGATAATCATTGCTTAATAAATCTGTTTTTCATAATCATTTATTTAGTGCTTTATTTACAATCATATATTATGAGGGAAGTGTCCATATGTGTAGAAGAATGTCCTGTGATTGGCACTTTCTGAAAAGGATCTTAAATAATGAATACACTAATAATTTTTTGAAAATATACTCAGCTATTTCAAACAAGAGTTTAATTTTTAGCCCTTATGGCACCTGGCATTTATATACTCCTTAAGGTTTGCAAAACCTTTTATATATATTAATTCTGTTGATTCTTGCAACAATCTTAGGAGGTAAGTGCTAGTTTATCCTCATTTCTCGGGTGAGGAGACTGAGGCAGACATACGTTAAGGTGACCTGCCCTGGGTCACACAGCTAGTAGGTGTCTGGGGCAGCCTTCAAATTGGGTCTCTCTGACCTCAAATCCTGTGCCTCTGAGTTGTCAAATGTTTGTGGGCATTTTGGGAGTTAAGGTCATTATTCATCCAGGGTCTGTTGAACATACTGTGGATGCAGAGCTAGAGTGAACTGTGAAGGTCATGTAGCCTCAGCCTTTCATTTTTACCAACAAGGAAAACAGCCCCAGAGAAACAGCGAATATGAACCCAAAAAGGTTCATCTGACTCCAAATTTGATGCTTTTTCCCCTCTGCTGCATCTGCCTACTTACTGTTTATGTCGACATGAGTATAGTGTGTTAAAGGTTAGCATGTTTCTCAAGTTAGGAGAAATTGGGCTGAGAGATTATATGAGAGGAACTATGTTTTAAAATCTTATCTACCACCGTGATTTTTTGTATGATCTTTGCAAATGTATTAAGAAATGCCCTTAAGATATTTTTTTGAACAAATAATATTAAGTACCTACTATCTACAGTTTACTTTATGGGATACTTAGGCTCGTCAGTGCTGGTAGGTGGAGCAGTGACTAGAGCATTGGACCTGGAGTTAGGAAGACTGATCTTCCTGAGTTCCAGTCTACCCTCTGATTCTTACCAGCTTTGTGGCATTGGGTAAATAACTTAACCCTGTTTGTCTCAGTTTCCCCATATATAAAAGGACCTGGAGATGGAAATAGCAAAACATTCTAGTATTTTTTGCCAAGAAAACCCCAAATGGGGTCAAGAAGAGTTGGACATGACTGAAATGACTGAACAACGAAGGCTCGTAAGAAGTCAAATAACTTGCCTTGAAATAGTTGTGGTTGACATAGTGTGTCTATAGTAATTTCTGGGATGGGAGTGGGGGGGACAGAAGAATTTGGAATCTTTTCTTGAGCCATTCTTTTTAACAGTCCCTTCTTTGTTTTTCTTTTTCTTAGTAACTTTGAATTCAAGCTCTGCCCATAGACTTTCTATCCTTTACCTAAGCTTGAGGGTAGCTTTGACAGTGCTGATAATGCTTATTATTTATGTATGACTTCATATTACTGAATCTGTACTTTGTTAGAGCCTGGACCAAAAGTTGTATCTATAAATGAGACAAGTCATCCCTGTTATTGTTTGTTCTTTGTTCTGGAAGAGGACCATGACATCAAAGGTGATGCCACGACTTACAAGTGAATTGGATTTAAGTGAAGAATGTGCACTTTATTAGATCCTGGACCAAAATTTATAGCTGTAAGTCAGACAAGAGCCATGGATCTCATCCCTCCTTCCACAGTGGGTAGAAGATACAGAGAAATAGATTTTAGCTTAATGTGGATTTCTGTGTAAAATATAATGAATTTATCACCGATGAGAGCATTTTAAACCAAGACTGGATGATCACTTCGCCAGGATTTTGACAAGAGCCTGCTAGGGGGTGTAGCGGGTGTGTGCTGAATTTGGCAGAATCAGGAAGACTGCACGTCTTGTCTCTAACATTTAACTATGTAACCTGGTACAAATTACTTAATCTCCGTCTGTTTCCTTGTCTGTATAAAGATGATAACAACAGTTCCTACCTCTCAGGGTTGTTGTGAGGATAAAATGAGAAAATATTTGTAAAGTCTTTTTCACACTTAAGGTGCTATATAAATGTTAGTTGCTATTATCGCTGTTATTAGTATTGTATTATAAAAAGGATGATTGTGCAGGTACAGTTTCCTAGATGGCTTCTGAGGTCTTTTGCAAGTGACTGCAAAGTTCGCTATCCAGACCTTCCAAGAAAGAAACCATTTATACTGAAGGGTCCTATATAATTATGGAGTAGAGAGTAGTAGAGCAGCCATTAGTAATCCTTTGGATACGAAGTTTTCAACCTCTGCTGTTTATTAGGTTAGGAAGGGCCATAGGCAATGTGTTTTGGATTTTACAGGTCATCTTTTCCAGGAAGTTTTAGTAGAAATTTTGCTTTTACTACAGTTGGAAGATATCTCAGAAACCATCTAGTGGAAAAAGTACTTTGTAAGAAGCAGAAAGAGTTTTAGCCACCATCCTTACCCCCTCACTCCCCTTCCATAACACCACCTTGGACATGCCACTTAACCTTTGGGGAGGATCACTTGTCTCATTCGTAAAAAAAATAATCGTCTACTTAAAGGAAAAAAAAAGATTGGCTGAAATAATAATTGCCTTGAAATATTTGAAAGTCTGTGTCACCTGGAAGGATTAGACTTATTCTGTTTTGCCCTGGAGGGCTGAATTAGGAACAAAATGTGAAAGTTGTAAAGAGCTGTATACATGCTTCAGGTAAAGAAAGTGTTCTTCACATGTAGACTATTCCAAAAGTGAGTTAGTTTAGTCTGTTTCTAGAGGTTGTAACTTTCCTGTCACTGGAATTCTTATGTTTGATTGCCATTTATTGAACTAAATGTCATCTGAGTGTCCTTTTAGCTGTGAGGCTGAGAGCAGATGATCATTTGAAGAACTTTTAGCACCAGAATCTATTACATATATAGGTATACATATATTTGTGTGTTTAATTCTGGTGCAGAAATCATCGCTATCATTTTCTTTTGGAAATAATTATGATACTTTGAAAAGGATGGTAATATCCACAAGAACTCCATATTAACTTATAAATAGTTGTAGTAATATTAAATTCTGGCCTTACTAAGAGTTAAAAGAAAGGAATTCCCACTAAGAAGAATACTTTTGAGAGGACTTGGCTGAGTAATTAAAGTGTGTGTGTGTGTGTGTGTGTGTGTGTCTCCCCTTCCCCTACCACACATGCTTCATTTTATTTCATTGAAATTATGACCTGAGGAGAAAAATACCGTTTGTTAGGTGTCCAGTTTGTCTCTGTCTGGTTATAATATTTTATCATTGTATCCTTGTCATTTTCAGTATTACTAAACTTAAGTCCATCTTTTCTGCTCTGTAACTACCTTGAAGTTTTTCTGTAAAGTTTATATATTCTCTAGATAAAGTCATTTTTCTTATTGTAGTTTGCTAAAAATTTTGCTTTATAATTCTATAAATAGCTATAATTATGTAGATGAGGGAAATTATCCTTTTTCCTTTTTAAGTTGGGGGATTCTTGGCACAGATATATTTGCTAGTTCAGCACTACAGTATACACACTCATGGTAGAACTGGGAATTAGATCATGCTCCTTTCTGTAACAATCAGGCAATCTTCTTATGTCTCCTATTACAGTTACAATTGATTTTCTAATAAATATGAAATGACTGAAAGCAACCTGTTAGCCTTTTAGCTAATTGATAAGAACTTGAAATGGAATGTTGTGGACGTATTTGGATTTCCAAGACAGCTCATTTCCTAGAGGACTGATAATATTGCCTGTGTCAAGTTGGAAGGAAAAAATTTATTTTTCTGTACTTTTAGTTCTGTCCCATTGGAAAGAGATTTGGAATAACTTCGTTTCTTACTTGGGGCTGCACAACTGAGGTAAACATGATTCACGAAAAGTTCAGATTGTACTATTTTGTTAGCTGTGGGTCATCATGAAAGCTACATATATATATACACACACACACACACACACACACACACACACACATATGTAATCTTTTAATGCCTTTATAAATTTTACAATAATTTATCCTCTTACCTTACTTCAATTTTTGAGTCGTTTTCCTGCTTCCTCTCTCAGAGGTCACAATCAAAGTCATTCCTTTCTGATCATTTGGTATACTTAGCATGTTTATGTTATATAAAATCTCTAGTTTGAATATTCTGGTTTGTATATAGTTATAGTTTTGTGAGCGAATTGAAATATTTTCTAGATTCTAGAATTATATACTAGCAACCTTAGAGCTGTGATCTTACACAGCTTATCTAAATTAATGTTACTTGGTATAAAATGTCATAGGAATTTTGTGATCCTTTATTGGTGATGTAAAAATACTAGAAATGTATTCCCTCAGGACAGATGAAAATTTTGTGATAATGATATTGGTGACTGGTTTTTAGTTACATTTTGTGAATGTGGAAATGTACTGTCTATCTGTATGCATTGTCTTATGCATTTTAAATTTTAACATATCATTCTGCTTTTGATTCGTCTACTTCTGGTCTGACACATTCATCCACTGCCTCTTTTAATCTCCCGCTTATTGGCCATAATGTCCTTAGCTGCATATCAGCTAACTGTGGCTTGTCTGTAGTGTCAAAGAAAAAGTATATGGCATCTAGGATGTGGAATTAATGAATTCAGTATGTCCACTGGCCAAATTCATTTTCTTGCCACTGAGAGGAGATAATACATGAACACAAAATGTTCTGAATTTCTGGGGTAAGAAAAAGGTGGGAAAAAGAAGGGCAGTCAAGCTGATTGAGATGGCCAGGATCTGTTTCAGAGATTGTAGCATAGTCTAGCGTAACATAGCAAAATTTGTATTTAAGTATTGTGGTATAGTATAGTAAGGCACAGTTCATTTTTCCAATCTTGTTCTTTTGTCTGTGCAGTGTGGTCTACTGGATAGGGCACTCGAGCTGAAGTCAGGAGATATGTTCCTAATTCTTCTACTGATTTGCAGTTTGACTTTGGGCAAGTAAGTTTCATTGGCTTTCTGTACCTATTTGCTCATGGGTCTAACAATAGCAGTTCATCCATTCCCCACCAACAGAACTTAGAAGATTGCATCATCAAATTATTTGGAATTTGGAAAACTTAATACTATGCAAAATAATGTTTGAAAAATACTTCAAGCGAAGTGGTATTGTCAGAGAATTGTAGAACAAATCCTGTATCACAGCCTTTTTAGTAAACATGCCATCTGTGAAAAGTTGAACTTAATTTAAATTATCTAGCTCAAATCTTTACAAATTAATACAGTTAATATTGTTGATATTTGTAGGATCAAAACTCATGGTTGCAACAGTACTTGGTAATAATAAGACCTTCTGTATTTGTAAAATTTTTGGTTAGTTACATTATTCACCCAGAATCCCAAATATTGAAAGTTTTAAACTTTATTTTCTACACTGGCTATTGCTATAGATCATATTGAACAAAAATCAAATGGCACAAAATTTGTACATAAAAATGAAATTGAAAGAACATTTTATTTTTTGATCAAAGGAGATAATCTTTAGTTATCTCTTTTATTATCAAAGTTTTTATGTTACATAGCATTTTCTTATTTGAAAATAAAGGTGAAATGATAGAACTCTTGAACTGTTCCAGCTCTTCTGCAAAGGAATTTGAAATTTAATGCTGTCATTCTCTGAACTGTGCATTGACTCTGGTTACATATCCCGAAAACATCAGAGAAGGAAGGGACTCACTCACATGTTCAAAAATCAAGCAGCATCTTTTATTGTAGCATGGAACTGTAAACAATGTCTGTGCCCATCTATCATGTAGGGAATGGCTTAACAAATTATGACGTATCAAGATAATGTAATATTTTTTGCACTGTACTAAGTGGCCAAAGGGATAAATTCAGAAAAAGAAAAAACATCTGGGAAAATTTGTGTGAGCTGATACTGAATGAAGTGAGCATGAATACAGATAGAATGAGACACCTTCAGATCCTGCCAATGTGGAAAATAATTTTTTTTTTTTTTGCTTTACTTGTTACTAGGGAGGGCTTTTTTTGTGGGGGGGAAATAGTTGAAGAAAAGTTGCAGGGTAGTAATGGTAATGTCAAAAAGAAAAAGAACATTAAAAAATACACAAGTGAGAAGAAAATTCAGAAGCATAGAAGAGTTGGTAATGCCATGTTAGATTTAATATATGAAATAAGTTGTATCTAATATAAATTCATAGTTTCATGAAAATAAAATTTTGACTGAGTTACTTATCAAAGAAGCCAACTCTGAAGGTGTTATACAGCATATTGATTAAACAAATTAAAAATATGTAGTATATAATCCACCTGTTTTCAAATCAGCTTAAAGACTCACAAGTTAAGTAAAATATAAAATTGAGCAAGATAAAAGTTGGGTTAAAGTAACTGTTACTGTGTGAATGTGGCTTAACTTTAAAATGTTATTGATTATGTTTCTTTAGCAAACATGACTGATTTCTGTCTATCCCACCCCTCCTTTCATCTGTTGATATTCTGTTAACCTTACCCTGTAAAATGTATAAGCTCAGTTACATTCCCTGTACCTAGTGTTCTCTATATTAGCTACCTTTTAGTAATTAGACTGTGGTAGTTACATTTTAATGAATGAGTTATTTAGGGTATAAACTTCTTGTTATGAAATAGTCTATATTAAATCTTGTGACTAGACAAGATTGTCTGATTAAGGAAAACCCTAGATCTCAGGTAAATCTTACCTTAAACTTCATTGGTAGATCTCAGTTGGGAAGCCAATATGGAAATGGATAAGTCAATAAAAAATAAATAGCAGAGACAGTTTGGCAGACTTGATAGAATTAACCTCAGGAAGGCTTAGGCCGCAAGTTCAAGTCTAACTATGATTCAATACTGTCTCTTTGTGAAGCTGGGCTAGTCATATCCTCAATGACTATATCTTCTAGCAGCTCCCTTAGGGTAGGTGCAGATCTGTTTTTGTAAGGGAATTTTCTTTCTCAGAGTTCCTTATACTAATGATCACACAGATCTCACAGAGAGGTTCATGGGAGAAGTATTTTGTAGCTGTGTTTTTTCCTGTATTATTGCAAGAAGTCTGAGTTGTATCAGTTGATTCAATATTGGGTAAAAAAAATTTGCCTGTGAGGGCTTCTTAGTTATAATTTTAGTAATGCAGATCCATAGAGTATTTTGAATTTGGGGTAGCAGTTCCCTGGGGGACCCTAGTCTTTGAGTCACCAAGCTTTGGTGAACATGAGCTCTCAAAGGAGGCACTACAGAAATATTGAATTCATAGAATTTAGAATCAGAAGAACATTTGTGGGGATATAATCTAATTTATTCATTTTATTGTTGAGGAAAAGAGAACCCTATACAAAGTATTGTAATAACTTATAAATTTATATATCTAATATTGTAACTTAGAATAACTTGCTGGTGGAAATTATTGGCACTTCAGGATTGTAGTATCTAGAAAATTTGATAAAAAGCAAGTGTTTCAGCAAGTGCAACATGATTTTGTAAAATTATGGTAAATGGAGTAAATGACACTGCTATCAAGTTGTATTGTATTAGTTCTGTTATATCTGATTTTGGCTGTGTACTGTCAGTTTGGGAGATAGAGAACACTACTGGGAGTCTTGAGGCTTATGTTCTGGTACCTCTAGTTAAATATATTTACCCCTGTTTAGTTGTAATTTACATAAAATATTTAGGCATGTTCATATAGATTGAGATAACTTGCCTTCAGGGGCAGGAATGGTTTGCGTCACGTTAGAGACTCTTGATGAAAATGGCCTACTTTGCTATTTCTCACTGGTGAGATCATTTAGGAACTTTCAGCATTAAGATCAGTAGGCTCGTCTATCCCCCCAGCAGTTGAACCTGAACCCTCTTATTTTATGCAAGACCTCCTCCAGTGAGAATATGAGCTTTTGAGCTCATATTGCCTCTCCTTTCTCTTTGCATACTCAGCAATAGTGCTTATGAAGTGCCTTTTCATTTATCTTCCTTGTATTTAAAATTTTAGAAGTCTATGATTTAAATATACATTGCAAGTTATTTTTCTCCAAGAAAATAATTTTCTATTTCACATGCCCCACTGTGTATGCATATATCAGAAAATACTGTTGATAAAATGATGCATGTAGGTTATTTTCAAGTCAACTTAGGCTGTCTTGTCCTGTTTGCAACTTATTCCTGTTTTAACCTAATTTATGGTCAATGGCTTATTAATTCCCACAGATAAGATAATTATAATTTGTAGAATATTTTTTTAGCAACTAAATTCCTAAAAATCCCTTTTCTTTTTACTATATAATTTGTAAGTATTACAAACCTAGTCAGTTTTTTTCTTTTTTAACCTTAGACTTCTAATTTCATTGGTATAGATAACTCCTGAGTGAAGAAATTCCCTCTACCGGTTTAGATAAGAACCAGAGAAATGATGCCATGACTTGCAAGTGCAGAGAATCTTGTAGGGAACCTGCCCATAGTAACCCATAGCATGTTGTTTCCCAGTTGTGGCAGGGAAAATTCTGAGATTTAATCCACACATAAGCAATGGAGAATCACATTTAGATGTTCTTTTTGTTTTGTGACTTGGTTTTGAGGGAGAGAGGGCTGCACAGGTCACCTGCCTCACTTCTTCAGAGCCATCTGGGTCCAGTAGCCATCAGTATGACTCATTCTTCTGTATATGTAGAGAGGATATATTTAAGAATTAATTTAGAAAGTTCATGTAGACAAACACTCCAGAAATCACATCTAAATGTTTTTATTCTATGCTCCATTGCTTACATGTGGATTAAGTCTCAGAATTTTCCCTGCCATAACTGGGAAACAGCATGCTGTGGGTTACTATGGGCTGGTTCCCTATGAGATTCTCTGCTGCCTTGGGGCATCCTGGGATGATCTTTCTTCCTGTTAATGAAAAGTAGTAGTGGATTATGTATAATTTTAGTATTTGAATTATCCCATATCCCTTGGTGCAGATTATGGAGAGCTAGTTTTTTTTTTCTTTCAGATGGCTTAAATTTTTAAAATAATAATTGTATTATATGATTTGTTGTTAAAATGCTAGTACATTAATTGTTTATTATTTATAAAGAACTTGAATATTTTGTATAAATATTTGAATGTGAAATCACATTAATGTCATAGATGTGCTTACTAGATTGTGCAATATGCTATTATAGAATAACTAATTTTCTGAATCTATTTTTATTTTAAAGAGTTTTTCATTTACATGTTAGTTATCTGAAATGTTTAAAGTAATATTTTGTTGTCAGTTTTTTCAAATGCCTTTTTTATTAAAGCATTACTTGCTGTTGAATTGTGGTATCTCATTTCTGTAGTAATTTAGCCTCCTTTGCAGTTCTCTTCTAGTGTGTCATAATGACATGAAGGTCACTCTGGATTCCTGCAGACTATGCTAGTGAAACATAAGTTCTTTCAGGGCCCATCAAGCTGGGAAAAGTTTGCTTGTGTCTGTCAGAAGAGGATCCTGTTAGCAAAGTTCATCAAGGTTCATCAACAATGTTAACCATGAAGTGGTAAATTCTTTTGGCCACAACAGCTCATGATGACATCTGTTAAATTTTTTTAAAAAGAAATTACAAAGCTGAGTAGAAATAAAAAGTGTAGAAAATTTTAAAAAACTAAGTGAATTGATTGATAAATACAAACTGTTTATCTTAGAAGATAATGAA
Source organism: Potorous gilbertii (assembly GCA_028658325.1). Classification (NCBI taxonomy): domain Eukaryota; kingdom Metazoa; phylum Chordata; class Mammalia; order Diprotodontia; family Potoroidae; genus Potorous; species Potorous gilbertii. Next base: position 1,145 of record JAQQSK010009004.1, on the reverse strand, counting down.
ATTGATAGATCATTGATAAATTTAATGTAAAAATGAAATCAGGATTACCAATGAAAAAAGATCACAATAAATGCAAAACAGAATAAATTAAGAATATTATTAGGTATTAAGATGCATAAATATAATCTAATCATAAATTTGTGAATTTAAAGGTAATTATTTTAAAAGTAACATTTTTAGAACTGACAAAACTGGAAATTAATAATTTAAATAAACATCAAAGGAAGAAATGTCATCACATTTTCTGTACCTCTCCCCTCTTTCCAAAATACTTAGCTTAGGTAACTCATAGCTGAATTCTTTCAGTTTTTCCAAGAACAAATTTTTGTAAATTATATAGATCATTCAAATATAGAGAAAGATAGACTACTATCCAATATTTTTATAAAGCATTTATGTCATTGATCTTAATACCCTGGTAAAACTAATACATATTCCATAGTTGAATATAGATACTAAATGTTTGCTAAACAGAACATTAGCTTTTCAAATAGAGTACTGCATTTTTTATTAATCACAACCAAGCAGCAATACATTTTTACCATGTATGCAGAACTCATTCAGAATTAGAAAAATTCATAATAAAATGATATGCACAATGGATGAGAAAAAACTCAAGAAACATAATTTAGATGGACACAAAAAAATAAAATTTAGCACGTTTAAAAATAAAATTTTCAGTCTCTAAAAAAAATGAGTAGACATCATGAGTTGTTGTGGGGAAAAATATTTATCACTTGATGGCTGATGATGTATCCACTCCTCCTAATGTAACAACCAAAAAAATAAGCACCAGCTCTCAAAGACAGGCAATTTGCCTTCAATCATCATATTTCATTTACTCAGATTCTTTTCTAGTCCTTTTTTTTGTTACAGTCTTACGCCGTATTACATTGTCAGTGTACTGGGGCATAGGGATGAGAGTGTAATGAGAGATGCAATATCCTGAATATAGCTGCAAGAAGAGAATATTTATATTATTTATTTATATTAGAGGTTCCATGGCATAGAGAAGAGAGCACTAGGCTTAAAGTCAGAAATATCTGAGTTTAAATAGTGTCTCTAATAATGAACAACTGAATGGTTTTGGAGTCACTTAAGACTCTTTGAACCTAAATAACTCCCTAAACTTTTTCGGTGGATTC
>JAQQSK010009003.1:0-13265 GCA_028658325.1 Potorous gilbertii | reverse complement strand
ATCTCTTGATGAAAGCCTAGCAAAATAAATGCGTGTTTTCCTTCTAACAATGAAAACATTTAAAATATTAGAAAATAGTATAAAATGTGCTAGACTATTTAAAGTTGTCTGTTCCTTAATTAGCAGAACAGATCAAATAAATAGTGACGGAATTATGCTTGAAAAAAAAGAACAGATCACCTAAAGTGTTGAAATCTAGTCACATAATTCATTTACATGTATTATTATATATTTCTGTTAAAGAGGGATTGTTAATTAAGCCCTAGGGAAGTCTCTGCTCACAATTTATTTTAAAAAGTGACAATCTCTTCCCAAACAAAGGATAGACCCACAAATGTGTATGCATGTGTGTGATTGAGAGAGAAAAGGAGAGAAGAGAGAGAGAATTAATAGGCTAATATTGCTTTATTAATCATAAGGCACTGCTGGAATAAGGATTGGCTTTGTGATAAGTATCTAAGTGTGGATTTCAACTCAGGATCTTTCTGACTTCAAGCCCTGTACCCTCTTCACTTCTCCACCTCCACCTAGATGCTTTGTACTAAACACTCCCTGTCATAGGTGAGGCTTGAGCCCAGGTTTTCCTGGTTTTGAGGCTGGCTCTCTATCTACTATATTGCCTATTATTAAAAGAGAAATAAAATGCTATTTATATTGACTAATGTTTCGTAGAGAACATTCAAAACCTGAAACTCAAAATTTAAAAAAAAAGAATGTTAATATTTTTTCATGTAATTGGAAAAATATTAAGAAGAATAAAGAAAACATTCAAAGGGAAACTTCATATTTGACTATTGTTTTTATTCTGTTTTGGTTTTTAAGTTTGTCAATATTTGATAATTATTCTCCTGTGACCTCATCTTAAGTACAAAATGTATATGCCTTTTGCAATCTTGAATGACAGCTTTCATTTCAACCATTTTACAACTTGTCAGTTTCCATTGTGTTTCTTTTCAAGCAATCCCCCACTTATAAGCCAGTCTTCATAAATACTCTCAGTCTTCTAGTTCAGATTTTTAATTTATAATTGTATCCTTGCAAATAAATAGTTGCTTATTTGGCCCAGTGAATATATCCCTCTATGCTAAGGGGTTCAAAGAGAAGATTATTTCTTTCATTTTGCAGCTTTCTCATGAGAAAGAAGACATGATAATTTTTTAGACTTACTTGCATAGCTGATTTAGAGTGGGATGCTAGGACTGCTCTTAATTCCTTCATTTTTCCCTTGAATAATATGAGGCTTCAAGAGGTCAGGTCAAGAATGAAGGCAAAGAACGTTGAAAAAATCAGGCACAAGCATTCATTAAGTATCTACTATGTGACAAACACTGTAAGTCCTGATACAATCTATATAAGATACAATCCACATCAAAGAGTTATGTGATCAAAGAGCAAGTGAACTTTGTCTAAGCAGATCCAGGGATTGTGAAGGCACTCATAGAACAATAGATTGTCATGTCCTTTCCATCAATGATGGTGCTCTTGATTTGATTTTATTGTCCACTGAACAAGAGGTAGAAAGTATTAGGAGAGGAAAGTGATGCACACATGTGCCAGGTGGCAGGGCAGATGGCAAAATGCTTACGAAGGCACAACTCTAGTGTACAAGATGGAATGAAGCACAGTCTGGGGTCAGTCGGGTAGAAGCAAAGATTTTTAAAAGTAATTGAAGAAACTAAAAGTTCCTTGGTGAAAATTCCTCCAAATAGATCTCTCCATGTTCTCTCTTTTTAAGTTAGGGAAACTGTGTCCATCTAAAACCAAAGAATTTAGTCTCTTGATTACAAAATGGGTCATTTCAATGGATAAGATTGGACTGATGATATTTAGTATTGTGTAGAAAAAGCAGCTGGTTAATTGATAGACTGTCTTCCCATTCTTATCCAATGTTATAATGTCATATAAATGTAATAACCATTTCATGGAGTACACAAGTGGATAGGTGTGTGTCCTGCTCCTCTTCTGGTGGGCTCCATGGTGGAATATACACAGCTGAATATACACAGGGTCTGTCTAGACCCTGCATGTCTTTTCCTGCCTCCTTAGAGATCACAGGGGTTATGTGAAACAGTATTGACCATTGAGGAAGAACTGCCCATTCAGTATATTTCAAAAGGAGAAAGTAGTAGAGGAAATTGTCTCTCCTATAAAGTCTAATGAGTGGGCAACTTTCCCTACTCAGTGACCAGTCCCCTTTCATAGTACCCCCATTATGGTGGGAGGAGTTCATATAGGACCAATTAAAAGTGTTTTGTCTGACTTGTAATTTACCAAGGAACCCATAGGGCATAGATCCATCTCTTTCATGTTCCATGAGACAGTCACTGTTAAATCTACATAATGTTTCAACATTGGGTCAAAACAGGAAATAGTCAATCAACTGGCTGCTTTTTCTGTACGATACTGAGCAATTTATTGGGCTAATTTTATACATTGATGTGAGTCAGTTTTGGAATCCATGAACTAAAACCCTTGGCTTTAGATCAACATAGATTTACTATTTTCAAAAGTGTTCACAGAGGGAGCTATTTGAAGGAGGACTTTTTACCATGGCACTTTAAGCTTCTTAAACTATTTTTTTTCAAATTGTTGATTCTACCTACCTGACCCCATACCATGCTTTGACCCATCCAACACACTGGAACCATGCCAGCTCTAACAATTTGCTACCTATACTGTCTTCTGCTACTTGTGTACCTTCTTCTCCTCCTATGAGCTTTCTATCTCTTGCTCTATGAACAATAATCAAATTGATATTATCATACCTCCATGCATACTCCATGGGATGCTCATGGTTACATGGACATAGCCTGAGGATCCAGGTACTCTGCCGAAAATATCTCTGATATTAAAAACCATTCTATAATCCATCTCTGTGCCCAGATGTGTTTCTTTTTTTCCTCCTCTTACCTTCTCTGTCCCATCTCTCCACTCTAGTAGATATAGGGAATCACATGGAATTTCAGAAGTTTGGAGGCAAAAGAGACCTTAATGTTCATCTAGTTAAGACTCTCTGTTTGATGGATTTGAAAATTGAGATGTGGGAAGTTTAGATGACTTTCCTTGACGTAGTCAGTGATAGATCCACAATTAACCTTGTTTTCTCTTCCTTCCAGGCTCAGTTGATATCACCTCCCCACAATGTGGAGGACTTCTCTTGTCTCCCCCAGCTGAAAGTGATCTCTCCCTCATTGAATTTTCTCAAAATAGTTTGGTCATTCTAATGTATCTTTTACTTGTTTGTGTATGCCATATATCCCCAATATTAGAACGTATGTTCTTTGAGCAAACAGACAATGTTTGTTTGCATATTTTGGAGCCATGCCATCGAATATGGCTCCTTGCCTGTAATAGACTATCGATAAATGCTTATGGTTGTTGAATTCAACAGAACCAAGGTCTACTGATTCCCTAAACTCTGCTGTTTCCACAGAATCATTCTGTATGATGGATAGAATGTCTATGTGTTTATTGTATAAGAAACAGTACTGCAGCTGTCAGTATTTCTCTTTCTTTTCTTTGTGGTGACAGAGAAGGTTAAAATGGTACATTTCTCCATTGGTCTAAGAAAGCTAGACATCAGAGTGGCAGTGGTTGCCAGAGGGGAGCACTGGGGCAGTAGCCAGATGGCATGGGGGCACATGAGAGTGTCAGTGCTGACTGATGAACTCCCAGTTCATGCAAGTACTTTAAACACTAATGTGGTTGACATCAAGCTGGTGTCCTGATATAGGAAGGAAATCAATGAAATACAACTAGACAGGGCTGGCCTTGTGCTAGGAATAGAGGCCAACTACCTGGTGTGATTTGAAGCCTCTCTTTCCCAGAAATATCTTCCCTACTGGCCTGCCATATTGCTTGAGATTCCCACTAGTTCATTACTTTGAATTCACAGAAGCTGTGAATGTTAGAGTTGGAAGAAAGCTTAGAAATTATCCAGTTCAAATCCCTCATATTTCAAAGAAACTGACATTCTGAGACTGCCATTTCTTGAGTAAATTCACATAAGGAGTAAATGGAAGTCAGAGTTTGAAAACAAATCTAACTCGAAATATGATATTCTTCTACTCTACCGAATTGTGACAGTTTCTTTATTCTGAGTAAAAGTTTAAGAAATAGCACATTAACCCATTATTAGTCACTCATCTTTTAAATAAATTGTTTTAATTAATAAATAACTTTCTTGGGAAAGAAGAAAGCACATTTCAGAAGGAATGGGATATGGTATGGTTTGATGGAAAGTGACAGTAAAGGAACGGTCTACAACATGGAATGTAGATTGATGTTGGAGAGTTGGGAAGTTGATGGACAGCAACTTGATGACCATGGGAGCCTAAATTAAAGTAGGAGCACAAGGCAATGAAAGGGAGGGTAAGTATTAAAGACAAATTTCTTCCACTGCTTAAATTTCCTGCCAGTTAGCCCTGCAAAAGTGAGATACACTGAATTGCCTTTGAAGTAAAAGGAGGCCATTAAAATACAAGTTATCCTTTTCTCCTACTATTAGTATCATCTCTTGTATTCCTCTGACCCCTCTACTTAATTTGGAATGTTCTTAGACCAGAATAAGTGCTTTATGAGACAATACTAGTTAGTATCCTCATCCTTAATTCTTTAATTATGCACTTTTAGATATGTTGAATATCAATAAAAATTCATTGGTGAGATATATAGGAAGAAACATGGCTAAATTCAAAAACGGCAACCAACATTCAAAACAGAAATTAACTTTTTCTTCATATGTGTGTTTTAATATATTAACTTCCATTTTCACATCACAGTCATTTCCCTTTAAGTGATGTTGAACACACTGAATTCTTCCTTGTAATAATTGTTAAGCAAAGTCAACTAATAAGTAAATACTCTTTGACAATATATACCACATTCCACATCTATAATAATATTTAAGCAAAGCCAGCTGATAGATAAATGTCCTCTGATGACGTATATGATATTTCATATGTCTAGTCTATACCTGTTTACAGACAGTGAGAAGGTATTTCTTTCTAAGCTCTCTCTAAGAGAGATTGTTTATTATAATTCAAGATTGTTCTTTAAATGCTTATAGCATATCATATATGTTATAGTATAGTAGTTACATGTTAATTCTTTCATTAGAATTTAAATTTTCTTATGTAGGAATTTTATTTGTTTTCTGTGTCTAGCACAGCGTCTGGCATATAGTAGGTACTTAATAGATAACTAGCTGATTATTGAGGAGGAAGTGAGTATGTAATCATTTGGAAAGGCCCCCTGAGTCTCATCAGAGGAGCATTTTCACCCAACATAGATTTGGCTTGCAATAGGTCCAGAATACCCAATTAAAACTGTTGAGAAATAAACGTATTTTCCCTCCTTGTAGAGACCCCCTTGAGGGGGTCAGTGTTGACAGAGGTGAAATATAAGGATATAGTTTTTATCAAGAAGTCAATGACTGAATTCTTTTTTTTTTTTTCACATCAGTGGTTCTGACTACAAATAGAGTACTCATTATGCTGGGTTGGAAATATTCTCTCCATTGCAAATTACCCACATAAAAATGAAAACAATCCCATATGGCAGCCCCCATTCACCGCAAGACTGGTTAAACCTTGACCACACATTTTACAGTGGCATTTCATCTTCCTTAGTGTTTTTGGATGCTTGCCAACTCCTTGGTTTTTCATCTCCTTAATGATTAATTCAATCTAGAAAGTTCTTTGTTTACACAACAGCATCACTAATGTTCAGCCTTTTCCCCTGCTCTGATGTAGGATCAAACTCTGGTTTCTTTCCTACATCATAATATAATGTGTTAATTATATTCAGATATTCTATTATACAATAATATAATGTATGAAGATGACCTTATTGACTGATTATTGGAAAGGTGCAGGATTTGTGTTGATTCTCTAATAATAGTGATAGATTTCCTGAATTCAGATATATCAATCTTCCTTGAAAATAATAGCATCATTTTAGAAGATAACTGACCCAGTTTAGGAATGAAATTTCTTTTCATAGAACATAGTGAGAAAAACCACCTTGTATGATCCTATATATTTTCCTTAGTAATTTCCTTATCATCCAGAAATTCTATCTGAAATTCTCACCATGAAAGGTACCAAGAAGGGATTGAACTCATGACATCATTAGCACCCTACCTTAAACAACACAAGACCTAGCTATAATAATCTAATGAATATGAGTGAATGTGAATCATAGTCCTACTGTTATACACTTAACTTCACCAGGATCTACTACCTGCAAATTCAAACACTGTAGCATAGTTGTAACTATTAAGAAACATCAGGAGCAAACAAATTAATTAGCTTGACATATCATAGTCATAACATGGAGCTTCACCACTGTATCAAAGACTTGGGACTGCTTATGAGTCTAGAAAGATTCATAGGTAGTTTTGGGCTCTACAAACAGAGACTGTATCTATTAACCACTGTGGTCTGTGTGTGTGTGTGTGTGTGTGTGTGTGTGTGTGTGCGCGTGTATCATTGAATAGACTGTTAGAAGCTTATCAAAATTTTTTATTCATTCCTGCATACAGAAAGTACTGACAGTAGTCAGCATCTTCGAATACATACCATAGTAAGATAAATCACTTAGGATCTATAGGCAGAAACTTTCTTCATTGTAAATAGACATATTCATCTCTGAATGGCTCCTATTTCTCTTACCTGCTTCACCCAGACCGCAGTCAACTCAGCCCTTATTCCTATATGAAGACAATGTATTAATATATTCATGAATGTCCATACCTTGGTCACTACCCCCTTAACCTTCCCAGGCCAAAGTTCCTACCCCCGTCCACCATACCTTTGTGTGTATTGTCCTCTCCATTAGAATGTAAACTTCCTGAGACTAGTTTTCATTTTATATTTGTATTTTCTGTATTTGTATTTTCCGTATTTGTATCTTTTTGTGAGCTTAGCACATAGAAAACACATAAATGTTTTTTCATTCATTTAGTCATCCTCTAGTACAAAGAAGAAGGACCTTGAATTATTCTTGTATTGTTGTATTTATTATTTCTGCCTGTATTTCTATATGCTTACAAATGAAAATTATTATAAAACTATTTGGAATCAAATGCAAGGTATCTAAGGTGGATCTTGTTTTGTTCCCATTGTCCAGGGTGAAAGCATCGAAAGAGTCTGCTTAAAACACCCTTGTACTATATCTGGCACCGTGAGTATCCACTGAGTAACAACAGAATGAAAATTACTATCTACCATATGGAAGGACAATGGGAAATTTATTAACTGGGGTCTGTTTGCATTTTTATCATGACTTAGTGCTTTTTTTTTAATGAGCTGAGTTATCCTTATTAAAATCACAATTGCCCAGGTAATAAAGATATGTGCACAAATCTCACAATGATGTTTTAATTTCATTTTTTATTTCACAGCAAGGATTTAGCTAATTTATCACTTCATGGACTGATCATGTGCATAAGAACTTTTGATACAATAATCAATCACCAAACATTTATTAAGTGTCTATAATGTGCCAGGCACTGTTTGGTTGCATAAAGATAAAAACTAAAATGATCACAGCTCTCAAGAAATTTCAATTTTATCAGGGGAGATAACATAGACATTTGCAAATATATACAGAATCTATTACAAAGAAATACAAGGTAGTTATGGAGGGAAATCACTAGCCTAGTTGGAGGGATTAGGGAAGGCTGATGTCTTGAAGGAAGAGAGGGATTCTAGGAGAAGTTGAAGAAAGCGTATATTTCATGCATGTATGGAGAAGAGTTAACACAAAAACAGAGTAATGTGAGATGGAGTTGTCATGTGTAAGGGACAGAGAGAAGAACAAGAAATAAGAAATGACCATCCTTCCCAAAAGAAAAATAACCAGAATTCTAATGCTAAATATATCCATTCTCATTCTTTGTTATGGATGTTATACACATTGCCTTTTTACTCAATTCAAACTAATAATCATTTATTAATCACCTAGTATGCACTTAGTTCTAGCCACTGGCAAGTTTCATATACCAAGGGAGGATACGAGATGTAAACAAGAAGTAAATATAAAATTATTTGAACAAAAAGAGAGTATTTTCCTTAGAAGGTAATGCCTGATCTGAGCTTTGAAGGAAGTTAGGGAATCTAAAAGTCAGAGGTGAAAAAGGAGCACATTTCATTCATGAGGAACATCTCATATAAAGACTAAAAGTTGAGACAGAGAACGGCAAGTAGGTCAGTTTCACTGAAATGTCAAACACATGAAGGGGAGTAATGTGAAATAAGTCAAGAATTGTAGGTTGGAACCTGTTTATGAGTTATTTAAAACCAAATTGAGAAGTTAAAATGCAATTCAAAAAGCAGTAGGTAATCATGGGAAATAATGCCAAATAAAAAGATAGGAATAAAAGAAGATTACTACCTCCAGATTTCAAATTATAAAGTAGCACTAATCAACATCATTTGGTATTGGTTAAAAAAATAGAGAAATTGATCAATAAAGCAAGCATAATAAAAGAAATTAAAAAAACTTAAATTTAAATTTTTTATTTAATTTCTAAATTGACTTTTAATTTAAAAAAATTCAGTCACTCAGTGGAATGCTAATGAGTTCAATAAACCTGAAAACATAAATAACCTAGGAAAAAAATACTTACGTGATAAGAACTATTGGAAAGACTGATAAGTTAGGCTTAGACAAGTATCCTATATCATGTTCTACAATATTCAAAATGGATACATTACTTGAATATTAAAGATCACACTATAAGCAGATCATAGACCATTCACAACTCTGAACAGGAGATGTTTTATTAACTAAAAAATGGATAGAGGCAACTATAGAAAATAAAATAGATAATTTCTATTAAATGAAATTGACAAGCTTTTGTACATACAAAATCAATGCATTTAAGATGAGAAGGGAAGTAAACGAATGGGAAAAAAATTCTTGTATCAGATTTCTCAGATAAGGTATATAAGATACATAGACAACTAAGATATACATGTATGTATGTATATATGTACACATATATGCCCATATATTTGTGCCTTCTGGGATATGCTTATACTGTAGTTGGGCACTCAAGTTAAGACATTAATGACATGCCATCTAATAACGGGCAAAAGAACCACATGTCACATAATAAGGGAGATCATGACCATCAGTAATAGTCAAATTGGGGAGTCAAATGTAAAAAGGGTGCTCTCATACATACTGCAAAAAGCAACACTATTTTTCTCAAGAAGAGACATAACTGGGCTTGGTTTTATTGGCAATATCTGAGTCATTTGGCAGTTTGGCAATTCTAAAATGTCAATTTTTGTTTTGGATGAGTGAAGGGACTGAGATACACTGCTACAACCAGAATAAGAACTGCATACCCAAATTAATTATTTTTCTTGACCTTAAAGATAAGCTAAAAGCAACCTATTATTCACAGTGGTCCCTCATCTGTAGTAGGTCTTCAGTGAATACTTAGGGGATAGATACAGGACCCATAATTTCATTGGTACAAAAAACTGCCAAATGAGGAAATTCCCTCTACCTATGCAGGTCGGCACCTTTCCTTCATTTGTTTTTGGTCTTAGAGAACTTCTTAGAATGCTGAGAGATTAAGTTGTTTGCTCGAGGGTCACACAGCCATTTTCTGTCAGTGTCAGAGGCTGGATTTGACTTGAACCTAGGCTTTCCTGGCTTCATGGTATGCTCACTATCCTATAACCCACAAAACCTCTCCCACAATTACTTGTGAATTTGAATTGAATCTCTAGATTCTGTTTCTCTTACTTCAAAAGAGGCCTTAAGTGAATGTCCCCTCCCTGATACTGTCTCTTCACCTAATCTCCAGACCCTTACTTGTCATCAGATCCTGTATTCTTCATACCTCTGACACCCGCACTGTTCTCTTCCCCCACATGCTGTACTTAGCTGAACTCCAGGAAATATGAGTAGTGGGGATAATTGATACATTTTGCTAAAAGTCCCTTTTACATATTCTAAGGTGTGAAATATCTTCCTTCCTCTCCTCCAACTGATCCAAATCCTACCGTTCTCCAAGGCCAACTCAAGTCCCTTCTTCTTCATAAAGTTTTCCCTGACCAACCCTAGCTGGTATACAGATGGAGCCTATCATCCCAAGAGTGGAATCGTTGAAGTAGAAAGTTTTCACCTTTCTGGGAGCAGTTATGGAACAAGGGTCATCCTGTACAGCAGCCTGAGTCCCTACCCAAGGCAATCTCTTTCATCAAAGAGAAGATATACAGCAGCATAACGTGTCTTTCATGCTGGCTACAGAAAAATAGCTCTTTTCTTTGATTTATTTAGGAGTGGGGGGAGCAAGGCAATCAGGGTTAAGTGACTTGCCCAAGGTCATACAGCTAGTAAGTATCAGTGTCTGCAGCTCAGTTTGAACTCAGGTCCTCCTGACTCCAGAGCCAGTGCTCTGTTCACTGTGCCAAACAGCCCCTTTCTTCATCTGGTGAGGATATTACAAAGGTCTTATATTTTGAGGAAAAAAGTTCTAGGAAACTGTCATTTAGGAAGCTTACTCCCTAATTTTCCCCCCCCCAGTTAACAGCATTCTATTTTTATCTCCTTTTTACCTTCCCCCATTAGGAAAAAAAAAAGGAAAAACAGAAACTTTTGACAAAATATGCATAGTAACACAAAACAAACTCCTGCATTGGCCATATTCAAGTCAAAAAGCATTTATTAAGGACCTACTATGTGCTAGGCATTGTGCTAAGTTCTGAGAAAACAAAGAAAGGGAAAAACCAGTCTTTATTCTAAAGGAGCTCACAATTAAACATTAGAAGTTAAACAGAAATTAAACATTTATGTCTCATTCTGCATCTCAAGTCAGTCACCTCTCCATTATAATGTGGTTTGGATATTTCATCATAAGTCCTTTGGATTCATCGATGGTCATTATGTTGCCTAAAATTTTAAGTGTTTCAAAGTTATATAACTTTATAATGTTATTATTGAATAAATTTTTGTATTTCTGCGTAATCTCCTGTGTATTGGTCCATATCATTCTTCCTAGTTTTCTCTGAAACCATCCCTTCCTTCATTTCTTACAGCACAGTGGTGATCCATCACATTGATAGAGCATACTTTGTTTAACCATTCCCCAACTGATGAGAGCCCTCTTAGTTTCTAGTTCTCTATCACTACAAAAAGAGCTGCTATAAATATTTTCTAAAATTCTTTTGGCAAATTCCTTTTCTTTCCCTATCTTTTTTCTTTTTATTATGTTCTAAGGATGTATTTTTGTTGTTGTTTTACCTAGGTCAATCCCTTGGAATTTTATTCAGGAGAGGCATGTATTATCTTTTGCTTCTCCTAAGAGATGCAGTTCCCTTTGTGGGTCCTGTTTATCTGCTTACATTTCTGTGGGTCTGAAGGGGGTCATAGGTGGGTCCTAAGATGATTAATGGATGGGTTTTTGGTGGCTCCTGGTGATATCTGACCTCAGCTTAAGGTCCATAGTGTCACATCTTCAAAATTCCCTCCTATCAGCACACACTGACTTCTCTTTTCTTAGAACTCTTGAAGCATATTCAGTTCATATCACTAAATACTTATATATTACTTTGATAACATTATTCTTTTCCTTTCTACTGTTGTATTGTTACTTTTTTGTATGGTCCAGACTATTGATTTCATTGGTATAGAAAGCTCTACATTTAGATCCTCTGGTAGCATTGTTACATTTTTTTTTGAGGAGGGAGAGAAGCATCCAGATTGCATGCCTGAGTAGATGTTAGAGGTGAGACTTGAACCTAGGTCTTGTTTCACTAGAAACTGTCTCTTTATCCACTTTGCTATATTGCTTCTCACATTGTTATATAATTCATTATATGGGCATACCTCATCGCCCAAGCTGGAGACTCCCTGAAGACAAGATTCATATCTTAACACGTCTTTTCACTTTTTATGGTGCCTGGCATATGCCATAAACACAATAAATATTTATTGAGTGAGAGCATGGGATGGGATCAGTGCTTTAGGGGAGGAGATGCCAAGTTGAATTTTAGATGCATGCCACTCCTGATCTCAACTTCTCAAAGTTACAACCACTCTAACACAATTTACATTCCAACACTGCTTTCTAGGCAAGAACAAGAACAGAAAATTGGTCTCTCATGTTCATTTTATAAGCACCTCCTTCCCTGAATCCCTCAAGTGACAAAACATATCATAAGGCATAAAACATACACCATCCTATCCTTCAGGCACAAACTATCTTTCAACACATCATCACAGATACTGTACTGATGTTAACCATCCCCTAACTTACTGAAAATGACTGCATCAATCTACTTCTTCTCTGGTTGCCACACAGTCATACAAGAGATGATTTATTTAAAGGAAACCAGAAGCAAACCGTAACGACCTGCATGATTTTCTTTGTGGCAGCCCTGATTTGCTACAAACATTTTCTCGTCCCAGTTAATGATGAATTTTGATTGAAATCACTTTTTTTCCATCAAAGATAACCTTAAGGAAAGTTTCCAACTTCTTTTGTTTGAGGGCAAATTTTTTAGCCTAAGGCTGGCCCTCAACAAATTCTGAAGTTTTTGTTTTGGTTTTTTGGGGTTTTTTTGATAACCCACCACCTCTTCCTTTCAGAGATGCCCCCATACTACCTACCTGCCCTCATTATCTTCTTACCCTCCAGCTTCCAGGGCTTTGCTCTTGGAAATCAATGCGATAAACTTTTGAAAGATATACTATTTTGGGGTCTACCATCAGGAAGACCTGAATTCAAATCTCACCTCAGTCTCTGACTAAATGTGTGTCTCTGGGTGAGTTGGTCATCTCCTGTTTGCCTCAGTTTCGTGAACTATAAAATGGAATAGTAACACCTACCTCTGTTTTACTATCTGTGTGAACTTGGGCAAGTAAACCTAGAGTAAACCTAGCTTCTTAGGATGTCAGTTTTCTCATTTATAATACTAACCGATCTCTAAGTTCTCTTATAACTCTGGCTCTTTGGTGATCCTATAATCCCCCTTATAATATAACATAGGAGGCTAGCTAGTCTGTTGCCCAGTAAGGCTGACCTTGGTTCTAGTTCAAGATTTTTCAACAAATCTCCAAGAGTAGAGGTTTAAAATAAAGTGATCCTTCAGAAAGGAGAGGGAGAAACATACACTCTGAGTATGAAACTTCCAGGGTTTAAATCAACTTCCATACTTTAATGGACACATAGCCTTTCTCATATAGGTATTACTTCCAACAGATTATATCATGAAATCACTCACACAAACTCATCCTAGTTT